>CM035838.1:413456410-413758910 GCA_020510985.1 Pholidichthys leucotaenia
ATTACATAAGCTTATTTCAGCGCATTGTTCACATGAATACTTAAAAGAAAAGCGTGAGTCCGCAGTGTGCTGCGATAAAGCAGAGCGATCATCATCCACAAATGAACAGCTTTTTTATTGCATAAATAAAATGAGCGTCTTACCAAATACATTTGCGAAAAAACGCACAATAAAAAAAAAAAACACCGTTAAAGGACTCCGATGTCGAGACCTCCCGGTATATTTTCTCATTCCGGGTGGCTCCGTCTAACTCGCGCTGGATGCGTTCGTCTGACAATGCAGTGAGCAGACACTGCACCTCCTCATTGGTCCATGGAACACCCTTATTACGCGAAGCCATTTTTGATAGAGAATAAATGAAAATAGAACAGCAATACACTGAAAATAAACTGCCCACAGTGGTTGCGCGCTGAGTAATGGCGGTCGTGAAGATTCGGCAGAAGAGGTCGCTTTTCGTGATGTTACGACCTGACCAATCAGCGGCGGTTACGAACTGACCAATCAGCGCCGGTTACAACCTGACCAATCAGCGGCGACCAGTCTGTTAACGTCACAACACGGCACAGCTCAACACTGCTGTACCCTGCCCTTGAGCGGGGCTGAGAATCGCGGCTGTTAAACCGTGTTGGGGCTAGTGGAAAGGCGTACAAAGCGTGCTGAGCCGTCCCGTGTCGTGCTAAAGCATGCTAGTGGAAAAGGGCCTTTATTTTCCTGCTGTATGTGTTTAAATTACAACTTCATGAAAATGCAATGAACACACAACCATGTGTGCAGAAATATTGTCAAAGCTGATGTCTTTCCTTCTGACCACTGCTATCCATTCCATCGGACGCCTCTTTAGGGCCTTTTCCACTAGCCCCGCTTACCCCAACACGACACCGCTCAGCCCGCGTTTGAGCATTTTTCCATAAGCCCCAGCACCGGTTAGCAGGCGTTATTTTCGTACCTGATCGAGGGCAGGGTACAACCGAGCTGAGTCGGGCCGTGATGTGACGTCAACAGACTGGTCGCCGCTGATTGGTCAGGTCGTAACGTCACGAAAGCGACCTCTTCTGATGAATCTACACGACCGCCACTTGCAATATTTCACGGACTAACTCGGTCATGGAGTAAATACGATATTAATACAGACAGCGTTGTAGGTTTTGCGGAACTCTACACCGTGGTCCAACGAAGAGGTGCAGAGTTTTCTCTGCTTGGTGGCAGATCCACAGTGAGAGGAGTGATCCGGACCGATACAGATGGCAGCCCAGCATAGAACCGGACTACGGACAAGCTGAAGACGAACGTGAGAGAACCATCGATGGTGAGTGATTTGTAATAATGTGCATCTATTCGCTAATTTATCCTGTTGGTGGTAAGCTTACTATTTTTGAGCCATACAGCGCCGTTTTGTGCTAGCTAACGAGTTTTAGCTAGTAGCTAGCTAGCTAGCTAGTAGCCAACTCTGCTGATTCGCGCTTGTTTTCTCCTAAGTATTCGCTTGAGAGAGCAAAACGATGAAATATGTTAATCCTGGTTAAAGTCCTGGTTTGTGTACGTATTGCACTTTGGTGCTGTGCATTAAATTGTGTGCAATTTAATGCTAGAATGTGTTTCCACATGCCAGATGTTAGCTTCCCTCAGTGTTTATATTGTGGACACTGGTGAAATGGACCACAGGAGCCGAAATCTCGTCATATTAAAATTGCTTTTTCAAACCAGTGATTTATAAAGTCATTCATATAATTTTCTAAAGCGTCAGAATAGACCCACACACCTATTCTGTGGATCCTGCAGTGCTTGTCAGGGAAACGAAGCATTTTTGTCACATCCCACCACTGACTTTCACAGGTGTATTTCCCTAATACAGGTACATCTCCAAAAATTAGAATGTCATGAAAAACTTCAATATTTTTTGTCACTCATTTCAGAAAGAGAAATCCGTATATTATATAGATTCATTACACAGACAGTGATATATTTCAAGCGTTTATTTATTTTAATTTTGCTGATTACGGCTTACAGCCCCTGAAAACCCCAAATTCTATTTGGCAAAAAATTGGAATATTATATAAAATTAACTTTAAAAAATAGTTTTTAAATATAAATGTTGGCCGCTGAGGTGTTGGTTAATATGGGCTGTAGCCGTAATCATCAATATTAAAATAAACACTTTCAATATATCACTGTCCCTGTAATGAATCTATATATGGGTTTCACTTTCTGAAATGAGTGACAAAAATATTGAATTTTTTCATGGTATTCTAATTTTTGAGATGTGCCTGTATTAAGTGTTGAACTTGCTTGAACCTAACCACCATCCATTTCTGTCGTTCATCTAGGCAAGAGGAAAGCAGCCAGCCCACAACGGACCTCGCCACTGTGGAACGTACTGAAAGCCTTTGCTTTTATAGGTAAAGTGTCAAAACCAAAGTAGCACAATTTCCACTTAATATAAAAGGGACTGAACTGAGATTTATTTGATTGTGTGAATATGGCACATCAACTGTAAAGTAAACCGCTTGTTAATGTATTTATTTTTTTGTCAGGTCACTTGTGTGATCCTTTGTGAGTTATGTTCATAACTGTATGTTCTGGCAAATGTGAGATGTTCAGTCGTCAATATAATTTACTTTATATGTGTAGTTTATAGTCTATCATCAATAAACTCATGCAGTAACAGGACACATTACAAATATTTGAGACCCATTGTAGTGCTTCCTTTTATATTTTAGCAATGCTAGTACAAAACACCGCCCACACTTGAAGCCAGGGCAAGAAGAGACACTTTTACAGACAAGACAAACTTTTATTGCTAAAAACTTCATATTTTGACTGAACGACTCCATACTCGGTGATGCACACCTTCAGTTAAAGTACTATATTCCATTCAAGTGAATGTATTAATTCATTCTGATTGCTGAGGCCACAGTAAAAACAGATTATTTTAAATGTAACGCAGCCCTTGTAAAATCTACTGAAGCGCAGCTACATGAAAATTGTGGTTAAATACAACAACGAGGTACTTTATTGTTACATTCAAATTGTAATCCCTCCTGTTTTGTTTTTCTTTTGAATTCTTGGATGGAATATGGTGGGCAATATAAGCTGCAGCTTCAGCCATCACCCATTTCAGATAACCTATGTTGAACTATATAATCAGAGGAGTTATTGTTTAATTACTTACTCTTATTCTACACTTTATTGCATGTATAGTTTATTTCTTTTATCTTATCATGTTTAATGTTGCAGCATTGCACCGAGACAAATTCCTAGTTTGTGTACTACATGAACAATGGCAATAAACCTGATTCTGATTCTGATTCTGATTAATTTGACCTTGTGTGGTGACACATGTTGGGCTCACATTTCCACAGAGGTATGACTGCATGTGTATTGGGGGCTTCACGTCTGGAAGGACAAAAGACCCGAATCTGCAGAAGATAACGAGGAGGTGTGAGATTTGCCTTTTTGTCCCAAAGAAGATGCCCCGGAGGGATTTCCGGTTCATCAATGAATGAGAGACAATGGTGAAGTTTCAAAGAGATGCTTTGTGACTGTATGTTTACTGAAGCACCATGTGACTTGAGTTCTGATGCTGGAAACATATAAAAGGGTGATGTGAGATGATTCTTTCTCTTCTTCCTGCTTTGAGAATGCTAGAGGATGTGTTCTGTAAATAAAGCTGAACCTGAGAAATAAAACTCAGCCTCATCATTCGAACGCATCCACTACACTGGTGACCTACGACTAAGAATGAGCAGACAGAATTCTCCCGAGCGGGGCTCGGCGGAAGCCAGCCTGATGGCCGCCTCCACGATTCGGCTGCCCGATTTCTGGCAGCACAGCCCGCGCTCATGGTTTAGCACGGTCGAGGCGCAGTTCAACCTCCGGAGAATCTCTAACGACGACACAAGATTCTACCATGTGGTAGCGAAGCTGGACAGCAACACGGTCCAGAGAGTGGAGGATCTGGTTAATCACCCACCGACCAGCGACAAGTACAGCAGATTGAAGGACGCGCTGATCAGCCATTTCACCCCTTCGGTCCAACAGCGAGCAGAGGGGCTCCTGACGTTGACGGAGTCGGAGAACGATAGACCTGCGGACCTGATGGTGAAGATGCTGAGGTTGAAAGACTCCGAGGATGGCGAATTTATTTTGGCCCACCTTTTCCTCCGGACCCTGCCGCCAGCAGTGAGAGTGGCCCTGGCAGAGTCGCCCCTATTGGCCAGGCGAGACTACCATGGGCTGAGCAAGGAGGTGCAGCGGCTTGTCGACGCCCACAAGAGGAACGCGGTTTCGGCCGCGGCAGCTAGCCCAGGAACGACGCCTGGAGACGGCTCAGAACCAGCGGCCGCGGCGCCAGACGCACCAACGACGGCGGAGATGGGGACCAGGCGGCGCGGAGCGGAGGACGGCCTGTGCTTCTACCACCGCCGTTTTGCAGAGAGAGCACACAAGTGCATCCCGCCGTGCCACTTCAAGCGCCAGGGAAACGCCAAGACCAAGGGCCGGTAACAGCTGCGACCCTCGGCGACGAGAACAAGCTGCTTTACCTGACGGATGCACACTCGGGGAAACAGTTCCTCGTGGACACAGGCTCCCAGCTGAGTTTCGTCACACCCACCTACGCGGAACGGCTGATGCCGTCTAAAGCTCCCTGGGTGTCAGTGTCAGCAGCGAACGGCTCCACGATTAAAACGTTCGATGAGAGGACCATGCTCCTGTCCTTACAGGGCCGTTCATTTGAGTGGACTTTTATTGTAGCAGCAGTCAGTTTCAACATGTTAGGGGCTGATTTTTTGTGCTCACATGGTTTATTGGTTGACCTTGCTAATAGACGTCTGATTAATGCACTGTCTTTTCATTCTATCCCCTGCACAGCTCGGGTGGCCCCGCCGACTGCACATGCCAGCGTCTCAGCTGCGGGTGGCAAGTTTCACACATTGCTCGCTCAGTTCCCAGCACTCACAGTCCCCACGTTTTTGGCGACGGTGGCTAAACATGGGGTGGAGCATTTTATCACCACCACCAGGCCCCCCGTTTTTGCAAAAGCTCGGCGCTTGGACCCAGCTAAACTGGCCATCGCGCGCGAGGAGTTCGCCAACCTGGAAAAACTGGGCATTATTAGACGCTCCAAAAGCCCCTGGGCTTCGCCGCTACACATGGTCCCAAAAGCTGATGGCTCGTGGCAACCTTGCGGCGATTTCCGCAGGTTGAACAACGTTTCAGCACATGACCGCTACCCGATTCCGCACATTCAGGATTTTTCTGTTCATTTGGCGGGGGCGCGTATTTTTTCTAAAATAGACTTGATGCGCTGTTACCACCAAGTTCCAGTGCACGCGCAGGATGTACTCAAAACAGCGGTTATAACTCCTTTCGGCCTTTTTGAGTTTTTGCGCATGCCTTTTGGCCTCAAGGGAGCCGCGCAGACTTTCCAACATATGATGGATGCAGTTTTACACGACCTTCCTTTCGTGTTCGTTTATTTGGATGATATTTTAGTAGCCAGCAATTCCGAAGGCGAACACGAAAGCCACCTCACAGCAGTTTTTTGGAGGCTGGCAGAGCACGGGTTAATAATTAACCCAGCGAAGTGCCAGTTTGGGGCGGCGCAGATTGATTTTTTGGGGCATCGCATTTCGGCAGAAGGAGCGGTTCCTCTGCCCGATAAGGTGCGCGCAATAACAGATTTTCCGCAACCTCAAACGGTCAAGGCGCTACAGGAGTTTCTGGGAATGGTTAATTTTTACAACCGGTTCCTTCCAAGCGCAGCGCGGCTCATGCAGCCATTATACACTGCGTTAAAAAAACAAAAGCCCGCATATAAAGTTGAATGGTCTCCGGAGCAGGAGCGCGCTTTTGCCCAGGTCAAATCAGCCCTGGCAAACACAGTTTTGTTAGCGCACCCAGTTCCAATGGCCCGCATGGCACTTACCACCGACGCTTCTGATGTAGCAGTGGGGGCGGTTGTTGAACAGTTTGTGGCAGGTACCTGGCAACCTCTCGCGTTTTTCAGCAGACCCCTGCGCGATAGTGAGCGTAAATACAGTGCGTTCGACAGGGAGCTTTTGGCCCTACACTTGGCCATCCGCCATTTCCAGTTCTGGTTGGAAGGGCGACGCTTCACCGAGTTTGTGGATCACAAACCGCTAACGTTTGCGATGGCCAAGATTTCAGAACCCTGGTCAGACCAGCAACAAAGGCAACTAGCCGCGATATCGGAGTTCACCACTGATATCCAGCATGTCGCGGGTAAACACAATGTTGTGGCAGACTGTCTCTCGCACGCGGTAACAACAGCAAGCCAAATGGGGGCAGACTCTGTAGCCGTGGCCGCGGACCCAGGCAGCGACTCAGGAGCGCGCGCAGCCCCGGTCTGTGTAGGGTTAGATTATGCAGCCATGGCCGCGGAGCAGGTTAATGATGCGGACGTGCGTGCGGTCCAGTCTGGACCAACAGGGTTAAGGCTGGAGCACAGGGTGCAGCAAATTGGTATGCCCCCACTAATCTGCGATGTCTCCACGGGACGGCCCCGCCCCGTGGTGCCAGCCTCATGGCGTCACCGCGTTTTTGACTCGGTCCATTCTCTGGCGCACCCGGGAGTGTGCGCATCGATTAAGTTGGTGGGGGAGAAATTTGTTTGGCCCGGGTTGCGCAAACAGGTCAGGGAATGGGCGGCGGCCTGCGTAGCGTGTCAGGGAGCCAAAATACACAGACACACTAGGCTCCGTTGGAACCTTTTCACATCCCCGCTAAGCGTTTTGACCACGTGCATGTTGACTTGGTGGGCCCGCTTCCACCATCACACGGGCACACACATCTTTTGACGATGGTGGATCGCACCACGCGTTGGCCAGAGGCGATTCCTCTGACATCAACCACAGCGGAAGAAGTTGCGCGAGCATTTTTAACAGCGTGGGTTGCGCGTTTCGGAGTCCCGTCGGACATAACGTCCGACAGGGGTCCCCAATTTATTTCCGAACTATGGTCATCGATGGCCCGCAGCTTGGGGGTGAAGATTCATCGCAGTATATGAGTAGTATATGGAGGAATTCTGGGTCATATTAGCATCTGCTCTTCATCATAAAGGGTATGGGCGGGGGTGTCTAATCATGTGCCATGAAGGGCCAAGACCCTGCAGGCTTTACCTCCAACCAGTGTCTTCAACAGCAGATTCCACTGAACTTCTTCCACTGACTGCTGATCAGTGAGAACACCTGCTGAAGAGACTGGGTAGAAGAGAGAACCTGCAGGGTCTTGGCCCCCCATGACACATGATTGGAAGCCCCCGGATTAGGTTTAATGGGATTTAACATTTTAACACAAACTGCTTTATGGTTCATAATTCTGTTGACAGACTTACACCAAACCAAAAATGATTTCTCAAACTGCTGGATTATTCTTAGACAGCTTTTCCAATCTTTCAGTATTTAATTTGTGCCACATGGTGGTAACCTTCACATATAAAAAAGAGACATCTGCAAAAACTTCAGAGGTTTATTGTCAGTGCAATTCCCAGTGCAATACTACATGAATGCATGTCTAGTACATTGTTGATGCAGAGAATATACAGTATATTTCTACAGTACATGTATCTAGTAAATCAAGTATTTTCCATGTAACCTTGTGACTGCATTATTTTAATTGCTTTTAATCCTAGATCAAGTTTGCTTTGGTCTAAAATGCATCATAACTGTCAAATATATCTTATTATATGTAACTCAGTACTGTTTACTTTTTGAATATATATTTTGTGGCTAATATAGTTATTAACATGGCGATCAAGTTGTGTCAGCTGATAATTTTTTGCAATGACACCACCTCAGATTCAGTGCTGCAGAAGCAGGTACGTCCATGATGTCTCAACAGTCTCTCCATGATTTTCACGCAGAGCAGAGCAATTTGTTGCACAGGAAATAAACGTTTCTACAGACATTATTAAGCTCTATAACCACTGATCGTTTGTGAAGCTGGGGTGACATCAGTGACAGGCTGATGACATCAGTGACAGGCTGTTGACATCAGTGAGAGGCTGTGCTGAACGCCAGACCGACCGTTTGAAGCGGTAATTTCCCCACAACAGAGCCATCTGAAACACACACACGCAGCGTACATATTTTAGTACCTAGCTTGCAGACATTACAGTGTAGCACGACGTACTTACAGCAAACTAGCATTAGCAACCATTAGCTTACCGTCATATATGACCTAGTTTGTATCCTCATGTCTTCGGCTCTCCCAGAAGCTGCAGAACTATTCCAGAGTGTTTCGTCTCGCTGCCTGTACCCTTGTCTGGCAGTCCTTTTTGGTATTTATGACGAAAAAAGCCACAGACCGAGGAGTCGCCTTGTACAGCAGCCATGTTATGTTTGCTTGGGTCGCGTGCTTCACGTCACGAGAGTGTGACGCCGCCTTGCTGTTCAAGAAATCCCACCCACTGCAGGCGTATCAGCAGTAATGTGGAAACGCAATCGAGGCCGAAACGAGTCATTGTGAGTCGTGTTGTGTTTGCCAATCGGGGCCGAGTGGGGCTAGTGGAAAAGTGCCTTTTGTTAGCTCTGAGACTTGATTCCTCCACTTTTTTTGCAAGTTGGGAAGTTCAAAAAGCATATGCTGTTATCAGTCTTTTCCCCATTAGTCAGGCAGATAGGTGAAACAATTGTTCACTTCTGGATAGAAGCATGAAATTTGGCATAAATGTAGTCCAATAAGTCCTCTTTCATATAAGATTAAGACCCACTTCGAATCTTGCTTGGTACTTGCATTATTCAAGATGGCGTCCAAATATGGCCGCCAAAAAACACGTTTTCTTGAGATATAACATTTTGAAAATTGCCACAAACTGTATAATCTTAATCATATCAAAAGTTACAGAGATACAAACGCTGAACAATAGTAATTGAACATTTATGGTATATGTTCATTCAAATCACATTCGAAGATCAATAATAGCATAATGAGAAACCCCAAGAAAGTTAAAAATACAAAACGCAGTCAGTGATATGCCAAATATTATGTAATCGAGTGTAACCTCATTACAACTCATGCATCAACAGAGTGAAGTGATCGAGAAGACCTCCGCTAACCTTCTGCCTGGTGACATGCACCACCACAATAACGCAGAGAAGTGCAGCTTAAATTTGCCCTGCTACACTTGCACAAGCCCCTACAAGCTTTCTTGCAACCACAGTGCACAAGCTCTTGACATACTTTGGAAACTTCAGGGAGAGTGCTTATTGCTGTACCATGAAATGAACCTGATGCATTCGTGGAACTAGGGTCATGATCAATGTTGTCTACCTGCCCAATAGTAAACAAACCCCTTTTCAACTTTGGAGGGCATACCACTCCTTCTTGTTCATATTCCTCACAGATATGATTGCCTAAATTGGCTGATATTTGAAGCACACGATCATAAGCAACACAAAGACCAAGTTTGTGAAACTTGTCAATTAAATCCCTTTTGCGGGTTTCTGCATGAATAAGCAGTGCAGTGTAGACAGCTATAGGAGTTTCTTTGTCAGTGTTGTGCCTCAAAGTTTCTACATTGGAAGAATGCCTCCTTTTAACAGTGTTGAACAAGATTAACTCAGACAGAATGGTGGCCACCAAAGATTCACTACTGATTTCAGTTTGGTGAAGGATATTTGGGCCTCCAAGAATCATGCTAAGCATTGCTTTCAAGGACTTGGGAATGCTTTGCTCATGACAGTCTTTCTCAAAAGAACCACTAAACTGTTGTTGGTATCCAAGCATCTCTCGCCTAAGTATTTTGGCTGCTTTTGCCAAAATCAAGCTGTCAGAGTCATAATGTTTCTCTCTTAAAATCCTCAACGCTTCACCTATATCTGTTTCAAAAGCCAAGAGAACTTCTCGACCACTTCTGTAAGCCTGTAATCCAGGCACATTTGACAATAAACGTTCTTTCAGCCTTGAAGAGTTAATTTTCTGCTGAACAGAAACACCCAGCTGACTGATGCGTGATTCATAAAGCTTGACCAAATCAGACAGTTTAAAACTCTGAGCAGTTTCACTTGTTCCTTCTTCAATGTATGTTGCCAGTTCTGCTAAGGCAATACTTTCAGCCCACTTTTGCTTATTTTCAGAACTGGTACTCTTTCTCTTTTGAGCACGTACTTTGTTGTACAAACGAACCAAGCAAGTATTGTGATACATTGCATCAAGTGCAAGCAGGTCTGTACCAGCAAGTTTAGCAAGAAGCTTGGTATCATTTATTTCTGTTGCACACCATTTAACATTTTCATGGACTTCCATGGTCCGTGCCCTATGCATTTTACCACCCCCATTTTCACAGAAGAAGCAAGTGTCACTGCCACTACTAAAGGTGACTTTGGAACGAGTTTTCACAGGGCTATCTGCACTCTCAGAGCTCTTTCTTTTCAAAACCCTCTCTAGTTTTAAATTGCTGAACTTGTTGAAACAAGATTTGTGCCATAAGGCTTCCTTAGACTTCAGAGTCTCTGCAATCCCTTGCCCATCATTCAAAAGTTTCAAATCAATTGTTACTGGAACTTCACCAGCCTCAGTAAATTTCATAATGTTTTCAGCAAAAGTTTCATAGCCTGAGCCATATGATGCTCTTGTGCTTTTGGCAGGACAGATTAGCTTCTCTACAGTTTCCAACTGGCAAATGATACATTTTGTAAAATCCATCACATTCACTTGACTGTCACTTCCAGAACTTAAGCAGACACTGTCTTCTCGTGAATCCATGTTGTCTCGGTTCCTGGTATGCTACGTTAGATTAATTGGTTTCACCACCACCACTTCTACAGCACTACAATAACAACTTGGGATACCTGAAAAAAAAAAAAAAGAAATCATAGTTAGGCCTGAAAAAAAAGCAATCTGGACATCCCTGTATCTCAATACTGACACTCCCACTGCTGTACCTGAAATGAACATAAGAAGTTGCATTATTGTGATTACTTGAATAAGCCATATCTCAAGAACCGTTTGTCATACAGACTGGATTTTGGGCTCAAAATGTGCGGAATGTACACATTTATATTAGTCAACAATACATTATTATGCCCTAAAAGCTCACATTTTCTAGTTATAAGCAAAAACATGTTTTTTGGCTGCCATATTTGGACGCCATCTTGAATAATGCAAGTACCAAGCCAGATCCGAAGTGGGTCTTAATCTTATATGAAACAGGACTTATTGGACTACATTTGTGCCAAATTTCATGCTTCTATCCAGAAGTGAACAATTCTTATGAAAACTGGCCCTTATCTGCCTGACTACATGCCAATCATGAGAGTGGTTGTTGCATTTGATAATACAGCAAAACTTGAATAATAATAGCACACTGAAGCAACCCTCTCAAAAACTTTTGTGTTCATCGCTCACTAGTAAACAAAGATATGCAGACCACCTTTCGCACAATTCCTCACGTTTTTTCCATCGGGTGACATCATGCACCCATTCTCTATTTTCAGTCCTTGCTTTTTCAGAGCTAAAAAGATTCCCAAAAAGTCATTTTCAAGGGCTAAAATGGTAACTGGAAGTCTCAACATCAATACTTTAGGCCAAAAAAACTGTTACTAATACTTGCCGAAAAGGTTTTTGCAGTGGGACATGACACAGCTGCTGGTGTATTAATTAGTAATTAATACACTAGTAACAGCTTGTAAGTGAATTGATTGTAAGTGAATGGATTTTGCAACAAGAGGAGAGAATACATTGGACTTGATATACAGTACCATCAAGAAAGGATTTAAGGTAACACCTCACCCCCACCTTGGCTTCTCTGACCGTTCTTCTATCATGCTAATTCCTGTTAATCAGAGATAAGCCCTCAGTGATGCAGGTGAGATCTTGGTCTGAGGAAGCTCTTCAGGACTGTTTTGACAGTACGGATTGGAACATGTTCAGAGAGGCAACAACATACAATCAGCACATTGATGTGGATGAATATGCCATGTCT
Organism: Pholidichthys leucotaenia; assembly: GCA_020510985.1. Classification (NCBI taxonomy): domain Eukaryota; kingdom Metazoa; phylum Chordata; class Actinopteri; order Cichliformes; family Pholidichthyidae; genus Pholidichthys; species Pholidichthys leucotaenia. Next base: position 413,468,355 of record CM035838.1, read on the forward strand.
ATGTAAGGATACATCCAGAAATGCATGGAGGATGTGAGTGCAATAAGAACCATTATCTCCCGGGCCAACTGTAAATCGTGGATGACTGGATGACTGCAGAGGTATGGGCCCTGCTGAAAGCACGAAATGTCGCTTTTAGATCTGGTGACTCTGCTGTACCGAGAACAGCCAGAGCCAACCTTAATTGTGCCATAAGGAAAGCAAAACGTGCTTATAGACTGAAGGTTCAGGGGTTCTTTCAAGACCCTACTAGCACAAGGAAGTGGCGAGGGAAACCGACTATTACTAATTACAAAGGAAGCACAACACCTTTAAAGGATGACACAGTCTTCCTAAATGAGCTGAATAAGTATTTTGGAAGGTTTGTGGCACAAATTCACACTCCAGCAAGGAAGAAAACTCACCCATCTGACAAGCAGTCACTGAGTCTTGAAACAAATGACATTTGTAGGACATCAGAATCAGAATCAGAATCAGAATCAGCTTTATTGGCCAAGTATGCACAACACATACAAGGAATTTGACTTTGGCTAAAAACTTGCTCTCGTTGTTCAGGTGGAGGATTTAAATAAGGATTCAATGACAACAGAGTATGTACAGTAAAGTACAGTCTGTCCACGTTTCTATAAAAGGATGTGAATATACACAGGAATATATGCAGTTATTTACTCAGACTAACCACACTTTGCAGAAATATATGAAAAAATATACAGTCACACAGTATTTCAATGTGAACTCAGATTCAGTGGCACATTGATTCACATTGATGAGAATCAACATCAGGAAAGCAGCAGGACCCAGCAACATTCCTGGGAGGGTGTTCAGGGAATGTGCAGCCCATTTGGCCCCTGTACTGACAGACATTTTTAACATCTCCCTGAACCAGGCCGTAGTTCCCTCATCGCCACCATTTTACTAGTGCCCAAAAAATCTACAATCACTAGTCTGAATGTCTTCCACCCAGTAGCGCTCATGTCTTTTATAATGAAGTGCTTTGAGAAACTTATAAAGCAGCATATCACCTCAAAACGTTGCTCTTTATTCAACCCATGTCAGTTTGCTTACTGCCCTAATCGCTCTACAGAGGATGCCATTTCCTCAGTTCTCCATCTGAGCCTTCAACATCTGGAGGAGAAGAACATCTATGTACGAATGCTGTTTGTTGATTTTACCTCAGCATTTGATACAATAATCCCCCAGCACCTGATAAGCAAACTGGCCTCTCTGGGATTTAACACCACCTTCTGCAATTGGATTCTCGATCTTCTCACAGATAGACCACAGCAGGTACACGTAGGAACTTGAGCACGGGCTCTCCTCAAGGCTGCATCCTGAGCCCACTGCTCTTCACTCTGATGACCCACGATTGCATTGCCAGGTCTTTGACTAATCATATCAAATATGAGGATGATATGACAGTTGTGTGCCTGATCAAAGACAATAATAAGGTGGCCTACAGAGGGGAGGTGGAGCAGCTGGTGGACTGGTGTGGAAAAAACAATCTGATCCTGAATGACAGAAGAGATTATTGTTGATTTCAGAAAGACACAGGCCCATCAAACTCCTCTGTCCACAAATAACACAGCAGTGGAGGTGGTGGAGAGCACCAAGTTCCTGGGGGTGCATGTTAAGAACTGTTTGTCCTGGTCAGATAACACTGAGTCCCTCGTGAAGAGAGCACAGCAGTGACACCATTTCCTCTGCAGGATGAGAAGGAACCACCTCCCTCCTCCCATTCTCACCACCTTTTATAGAAGTACAGTCAAAAGCATCATGACCAGTTGTATCTTGGTTTGATGCAGCAGTTGCTCAGCTGCAGACTGGATGGACATACAAAGAGTGGTGAGGACAGCAGAGAATTATAGGGATGACTCTTCCTTGCACACGGGACACTGGACTCAGACATTGTCTTACAAGAGCAAACATCATCACCAGGGACAACACACATCCTCAGCATAGTCGGTTCACTCTGCTGACCTCTGGCTGGAGGTATCGCAGTTTGAAGATCAGGACAACGAGGTTTCGGAACTGTTTCATCCCACATGCAATAAAACTACTGAACTCTTGTCAAATCTAACTTCCAAAAAATGCTCTTTGCCTGACAACTAGTGCAAAGGTACAGTTTTAGATTGTATAGATGTCTCTTTTAGCTGTATAGAGTTTTATATATAGGGAGTTAAATTTTTAAATATTGTAATTGCACTTTAGTTTGGATAAGTTGCAAATTCTTCTGATGTATTTTGATTTATTTATTTATTTCTGAATATTGCTGTGGAGAGCAAAGCAACAAAATTTCGTTCTGTGTGCACTTAAGTGTATGTCTGAATGACAAAGTTTGGCATACAAATACGATTACATGTCACACGTGGCTCTAGGGAGCCACGCAATAAGAGAGCCAAGGGCGAGCCAGTCAGTTGTGATGTTTAATAGTGACAGGGGTAAGGGATGAGGAAAGCACAGATGCTCATACATAGTTACACTTATGGGCAGTACAGCAACAGAGTTAACAGTTAATAAGGTGGCACTCCCAAGTGATTCGCTAAGACTAGTAGAGGGCTTGCGCCGGACATGGGGGCACAGAGGCACAAATACTTCTTACGGGAAAACACTTACGAGAGATGCTGGATGATGAGACAAGGGCTGGCACCGGACGAAGGGGCTCCAGCCTAGTAGTGCTTATGTCGCAGCGCCAAATGATCGTGGCTGCTCCTCTTTATACTCATTAGCAGCGCCCCAGCTGATGAAGATTAATTGGCCCCAGCCGTCCCGTGAGACTGACAGCTGGGAGCCAGCTGAGGCGCTGCCCAATGAGAGGCAGGGATAAAAGGAGCATGGGCTGAGCGCCGAGCCGGTGTCTCACCCCATGGTGACAGAGCCTCCCCCTCACGGTCGGGCTCCCGAACGACCAGGAAGGCAGGAGAGGCAGAGAGAGGAAAAAACCCAAACACAACACGTTACAAAACAGGGAAAAATTAACCCAGGGCACAGATGGGGAGAAAACTGAGTAGGACACAGGTTACGCTCTACTCAGATAACACATCGTGTAGTCCAGGGCAAGAAAGGGAGGAAAAAAAAACCCAAAGAGGTAACAGGACAAACAAAGCAATTACAGAGTATGGTTAAGGGGAAACGAAACACACTACTCCATAACGTACTCCTACAAAGCTAAAGATAAAATAAGGGTGATGAAAGACGCTGAGTACGGGTGGCAGGGAAAACAATACACAGTGCCATATACAAAGAGGGACACCCAGGGAAATAACGGTGACAGGGTAGGAACAGGATGAACATGAGGGAAAAATGCTGAGTACGGTTTACAAGGGGGAGAACGCAATACACAGCACCAAAAAAAACGGGGGATTACCTAGAGGAATAAAGGTGACAGGATCATAGGATAACAATAAGGTAAAATGCTGAGTACAGTTAATAAGGGAGAAAACACAATACACAGCACTAAATACAAGGAGGGTCACCTAGAGGGATAATGGTGACAGGTGAAACAGGGTAACAATAAGGTAAATTGCTGAATACGGTTATAAGGGGAAAAAACACGATACACAGCACTAAATACAAGGGTCACCTAGAGGGATAATGGTGACAGGAGCACAGGATAATGATAAGATTAAAATGCTGAGTATGGTTAATAAAAAAAAAAAAACACAACACACAGCACAAAAACATATATTCCCCTAACGGACAAAGAAACTACACCTGAGTGACCTCAATAATAATAAAAGAAGTAAAGGACACCCGAGGAGACGGCAGGCAGAGTCCAAAACGGCCGGAATTGTTCTGGTAATCTCCCCACCCATTGTCCAGTTGGCAACCTGGGGAAGAGACAATGTTCGGGCGGCCAAGTCCAAACCCAAGTTCCAAGAAACTAGGCCACCGGTAGCCGTGCCAGGCCACCCAGCAACAATACAGTTCGTCGGGAGGTTGGACCAGCTCGCCAAACCAGAAGACTTGCAGGTCGAGCCGTCGACCCGCGTCACTCAACCACCAGGACCGTTGAGACGGGCGAAGGGTCAGAGCGGACCCCGGAGGAAGAGGCTTAGGGGAGAGCCGATGATGAGGTAGACAAGCGTCAGGCTGCAGGGGAACAGCCACCTCCCCACCGGACCTGGACAACACTGGGGTGGCACCGGTGTCGGACCCCGATTGGGTCTGAGGCGAACCCACGCTGAACGCCGCTGGAGCAGCACCCGCGTCGGACCCCGATTGGGTCTCGGGCGAATCCACGTCGAGCACCGCTGGAGCAGCACCCACGACGGACCCCGACTGGGTCGGCACCGCACCAGAACCGACCTTCAACACTGAACCTGGACCCCACAGCACCACGAGGAACGATAACTCCTCGCCGGCGACCCTGGGAGAAGGCTCAGAGGAGAAAACAGAACAGGGGTCAGGATCACCGGCAGCGCCAGAACCCGGCGGAACGAGCTAGGATGCAGCGGGCGGCTGCACCCGGCTCATCCCCCCTAGAGACAGGCTAAAGTGCTCAGAGAAATAGAGGGAGAAAAGAGAGAGGAGCACTCGCCTGATCTCGGGTTCCGACGCCGTCCAGGACTGTGAAGATCCAGGATCTGTTGTCCGGAGGTCGTTGTCAGGCTCCCATCCGGCTGTGTTGGGCCCCGCGGCCAGAACGACGGTCAGCGCAGCTTGAGGTTCCTCCAGCGCAAGTAGCCATGCCGACAGTCCACGCGGCGTGATGGTAGGAGAACCCCGTCCTGCTGGACCGAACCGTACCTCCGTGGAGACCCGGGGACGCTTGGTCATCGGCGCAGACTCCACACAGCAGTCGGTCTTCCTCCTCCGCCCACAATGTAGCTGCGGAACCGCAGGCCCTCTCCTCATCCCACCACGTTGACCCGGAGCCGGGGAGCGCTCGGCAGAGAGAGACACAGAGGATGCAGGATTAAAGGAACAGGTTACAGCAGGTGGTGGGAGTTCAGGGAGCTGCGAACCCCGAACTCCACCTCCAGGAGTGTGACAGAGCAAATCATTAAACTGATGTAAATAAACTGAGACTTGCCTGCCTCCTGGAGGTTGGGTGGAGCCTGCTGCGGTGAACATTGCTTCCTCCTCTCTCCGCCAGGCGATAACGGAGGACCCCCTGGGAAATCGTCTGGGGACCGCTCGCGTCGTCTCCAGGAGAGGGCTCACCAGGCCGGGATTCCAGGCACACACAGCAGTCGGGGAGCGCGTCGAGGAGGAGGGGGTATCAGCCGGGGTGAGCCAGCCCGAATGCCCTGGAGTGACAGCGGGGGAATAAGGCTCAGGGAACGAGGCTGTAAAATCTCCACACTGACGAGGCGAAAAGGTGACAGCTGCGTGGGAGGAGAGGTCCTGGTGGGAGCCCAGAACTGGATCCGGACGGGGTTCATGCTGAGGTGACTTGGCGAAGTGATGACGGCTATTCCCAGGGGACGAAGCGAGGGGGGAACCCAGGAATCGCCGCTCCTGATCAGAGACCGAGGCGAGGAAGGCGTTGAGCTCGGGAAAGCTTCGCTGCCCTGGAGTCCTCTCCACCAATCTCACTGCCGCCGCCACGTGCCTGCAGATGGTGAATGGATGCACAGCGGGAATCGCGTCAGCCGCTCGGTCCCAGACGTAACTGCTGTCAGCTGCGGCTCCATGGGGGTAATCCCGAGTGACGTGATGCAGAACGGGGGAAGCCCTCTGGGTGGCGCGAACTCCCGGGCTGGAATGGCAGCAGGAACGGGGTCCCGAAGCGGGGGGCAACGTCATCCACTTCGGCGTTCTGCCGGGGTTTCCATCCAACCCGCGGAGCTTCTCTCGCTGTGTGTCCATGGCGTCAATCCTGGCACTGACTTCAAGATGGAATAAGGAGCGAGTGTAACTGTCCAGGAGATCCTCAGCACGGCCCGGATGCCAGCGTCTCGCGTTGGAGGCGTCGTGCAGGGTGAAGAGCGTCCTGTCGACAGCCCCCAGGATGGACCTCAGCTTGTCGCCCTGGCGTCGGAGGTGACTCCTGGGAAACGGCGTGCTAACGGCACTAACACCCGGACAGGAAGGTACAAGTCCAAACCATTTATGGCCGCCGGCAACTCGTTCTGGCTGCGACATACTGTCACATGTGGCTCTAGGGAGCCACGCAATAAGAGAGCCAAGGGCGAGCCAGTCAGTTGTGATGTTTAATAGTGACAGGGGTAAGGGATGAGGAAAGCACAGATGCTCATACATAGTTACACTCATGGGCAGTACAGCAACAGAGTTAACAGTTAATAAGGTGGCGCTCCCAAGTGATTCGCTAAGACTAGTAGAGGGCTTGCGCCGGACATGAGGGCACAGAGGCACAAATACTTCTTACGGGAAAACACTTACGAGAGATGTTGGATGATGAGGCAAGGGCTGGCACAGGACGAAGGGACTCCAGCCTAGTAGTGCTTATGTCGCAGCGCCGAATGATTGTGGCTGCTCCTCTTTATACTCATTAGCAGCACCCCAGCTGATGAGGATTAATTGGCCCCAGCCGTCCCGTGAGACTGACAGCTGGGAGCCAGCTGAGGCGCTGCCCAATGAGTGGCAGGGATAAAAGGAGCATGGGCTGAGCGCCGAGTCGGCGTCTCACCCCATGGTGACATTACACTGAAACCTGTAGTCAAGTTACTGACAAGTTGGAACTGTACAAACAAGTAATACTTGTAATAACATTAGTTACAGTATGTGATAACTGTCTATTGGTTGCTACTGCCACACAGTGCCAATGTATGACTTAAATATATTAATCACTTATTTGTTTTTATTGTGTGCAGTTGAGTTTATTTATTACATGTTGTTTGTGTAAAGGGCACATGTTATATTGATGAGTCATAATCACATAGTATTGACACATTGATAATACAGGAATTGCTCATTAGTAAATAAAAAAGTTTAATACCTCAATGTTCTTCTCCTTCCTCTTTTCTTTTTGCTTCTTTTCAGCTTCATACCGTCGTTGGATTTCCTCCAGCGATGCTGGGGTGAAACGTCTGAACACTTCTGAACCAACAGGGGGCAGCAGAGGTGCCATCTTGACATCATGCGGTCCCACCTGAACTCTTGTGTTGCTTAGCAACTGCCTCCTGCGGGAAGTCAAATGGCAGATCAGTTTATGTGAATCACACACGCTCTGGCGTTTCAGTATTGCCAGGATTGACGCCGTCCTTATGTTGCCATGGCACCAGCTGTTGAGAGTCATCAGTTTGACTCGGGTGTAAAATTTCATAGTATGATGACCCAGCTCATTCCAACACACATGCAAACACGCATATACGCACTTCATTCCTCTCAGACATGATTTTCTTTCAGCCCCTTTTCACCTCCCTCTGATCTACCGCTGACCTCCCCGTGTCTTCTCCTCCCTTTCTGTCCTTGCCTCATGGGTGTTCCTGTCAGAAGAAGTTACTCACATTTACAACAAAAATTGTTGATGCTTTACACATTTTAACAGACAAAGATAACTCAAGTAAATGCAAAATGCAGTTTTTAAAAGATGATTTCATTTATTAAGGGAAAAAAGCTTTCCAAACCTTCCTGACCTTTTGTGAAAAAGTAATTGCTCCCTAAACCTAATAACTGATTGTGCCACCCAAGGCGGCAACAACTCCAATCAAGCGTTTGTGATAACTGGCAAAGAGTATTTTATATCGCTGCTGAGGAATTGTGAATTACTTTTTGTTTACATAGGGCCAGGCAGTTTAGGATCGCTTTTTTTTCTCTTAATAAATTAAATAATAATTTAAAAGGTAAATTTTTAAATGATTTACTCTGGATCTCTGTCTAATATTGACATTTGCTTGACGATTTGAAACATTTAAGTGTGATAAATATGCAAAAATATGAGACATCAGAAAGGGGGCAAATACTTTTTCACAGCATCATATCTTTATCAATAAAGTGCAATAAAGTAGAAACGGCTGAAGATACAATCACCAACCTTGGTACAGAGGTAGACCTACACTCTAGACCAGTGATTCTCAACTGGTGGGTCGCGACCCAAAAGTGGGTCGCAGACCTGTTTTCAGTGGGTCGCGAGCCTTTGCCTGGGCAAATAAAATATCAAGAAATAAATCAACATAGTGTCATCGATTCACACTCCTTAACAGTAGATGGTAGTAGGTGGCGGGTGACACCATATTTCGCACCATAGAAGACTCGCAACGTTTGTTTGTATATGCTAATTGAGCATGGCGAAACGCAGATACGACACGGACTATATGAGATATGGATTTTTTTATATTGAGGACAAAGGAGTACAGAAACCTCAGTGTGTTTTGTGCAGCGAGGTGTTGGCATGTGAAAGCATGAAGCTGTCAAAACTGAAGCGGCATTTGGAAACAAAACACCATTCTCTCAAAGATAAACCTGTTGAGTTCTTCAAAAGACGACTTCAAACCCTGAGGACATCACAAACGTGTCTCAGTTCTTCGTGCTCAAAGCAACAACAGGCACTCCGTGCATCGTTCCTCCTGGCACATCGTATAGCAAAGCTAAAGAAGCCCCACACCGTTGCAGAGGACCTCATCTTACCTGCAGCTGTTGACATGGTCAGAGAGATGCTGGATCAATCTGCAGCGGATAAACTAAAATCTATACCGCTGTCAAATGACGCTGGATGTCATCCGACATGTCTTCAATTCGCCTACTTATAGTGTCATTTGACAGCAACTCATTTGTGGTCAACAGACCACAACTCGCATTAAGGCAAGTGGTCATTTTGCCTTACAAATGGATGAATCAACAGACATAACAAATAAAGCAGTTTTACTCGTTTACGTGAGACATGTGTGGGACGGGGACTTACAGGAACAATTTCTCTGCACAAGAGAGCTCCCAACTACTACAACTGCAGAGGACATTTTCAGCTCTGTGGACTTATATTTGAGTTCAGTGGGCCTAAGCTGGGACATGTGCGTCGGTGTCACAACTGATGGCGCTGCTTCCATGACAGGAAAAAACTCTGGGGTCGTGAGGAGAATACTTGAGAAAGCTCCAAATGCAACTTGGAACCATTGTTTTTCGCATCGGGAGGCCCTGGCAGCAAAGGATATGGTATCCGTGCTTCATGGAACATTAAAAGAAGTTGTCCAAGTGGTAAACTACATTAAACGGAGTGCAAAGAACACACGATGTTTTCAAATGCTGTGCCAAGACCTTGGTAGTGAGCATGTACAGGTGTTGTATCATGCCAAGGTACGCTGGCTTTCGAGGGGGAAGGTACTGTCCCGTTTTTACGAACTACGAGCTGAAATCGCAGCCTTTCTTGCTCAGAACAACTCGCCTCTTGCAGACCTGTTCTGTAACAGTGTGTGGCTCGCACATGTTGCTTACCTTGCTGATGTGTTTGAACAGTTAAACACGTTAAATGTGTCTGTGCAGGGCAGGGGGCACAACATTTTTGAACAATATGATAAATTTGATGCTTTCAAAAAAAAGATCTCCTTGTGGACAAGTCATGTTTCTAAAAATTGACTCGACATGTTCCCCAATGCCTGTTATGAGGGACAGCAACTGAACACGGCAGAAAATATTGTACTGAAGAAAACCATCACAACACATCTCAATAAACTTCTGGAACAGTTTAATGAGTACTTTCCCGAGAAACAGAAGGGTGATGACTGGATACGCGATCCCTTTGGAATCGACATGCAAAGCGTTACATTGCCAAGCAATGAAGAAAGTCAGCTGGTGGAGCTATCATGTGACCGCATGCTGAAAAAGAGGTTCACAGAGGTAAGCCTCTCGCAGTTCTGGTGCAGCACTGTGATGAGCGAGTATCCTTCTCTTGCCATTCGAGCAGTAAAAACCCTCCTACCTTTCAGCACTACCTACTGTATCTCAGTGAGTGTGGCTTCTCAGCTCTGGTTCAGTTGAAGACAAAACAGACAAACAGACTGGACATTGAGCATGACCTCAGAGTTGCTTTGTCTAATATAATTCCAGACATTGAAACTCTTGTCAAGAGCAAAAAACATCCCCAGTTCTCCCATTAATTCCTCCAGACTCGGGTCTATGATGTCACTGTTACAGGTTTAAGTGAGTGTTCCTTCATTTTCTTCAAAGCGCATAACCTTATCAGTAGGTAAATACTGAAAAAACAATCAGAAGAAAAGTCAATTTTGAGACTTGAATTCTTTTGAATTGCACTTTTTGTTTAATTTTTAATTTAAAATGCAGCTAATTCAGCATTAAAGGGAATTGTTCCTTCTGATGTATTGCCACTTACTGGTCATTTTGGTTAATCATTAAATTTGTTTTGTGTTTGTATACTGTGATATTCTGTTCTTCTACCTCAGGTTCAAAATGCACAATCTTACATTCAATAAATTTGAGAATTTGAAAATCTTTGATTTGGGTCGCGGCTTGTCATTGAGGGGTGATGGTGGGTCCCAAAGCCAGACCAGTTGAGAACCACTGCTCTAGACAACTATTGCGTTTGAGGTCAAAAGGTCACAAGGTCAAAAGATTGTCACACTGCTGATCGGTTTCAACAAGCGTGATTGTGCATTCAGGGCGTAGGTCTACATCTGCAATGAATGCACTCTGGTTTTCTGAATGTTATTCCTAAAATGCTGACAATGCACCATCTGTCAAATATGATATTTACCAATTTTCATGTTACAGGAGTTTTTCTTTTAATTTAAGCACCAGTCAGCACAACAAAGAAGTACCCATGGCTTCCCTGTTTATTAAAATAATATAATTTACATTTAATACAGTTAAATAAATGAGGTCAAATAAAACCTGAAGAGTTCAAACCTTCAGATTATAACCTATACAGTGTTACAGATCTGAATGAAAACTTATTTAATTGTAAATATATTCAGTCAAAACAAGTTTTCATCTGAAATTTTCTGACATTAATCTCAGTGAAACTACATGAACATAAAAGATACGAAAGAGTAAAAAGCTGTCTCTCTGTCTGTCTGGTCATTTCTCAGCTCAGTGACTCAATCGGTTCCCACAAATATTTGGCTTCAGGTGGCTAAATACAGACACACACACAGACAAGGGGTCACATGCTTTCACTTCTGAACCTGACAGCATGAATGATGGAGATCCTGATGATAAAAATGATGTCCATGGGGCATCTGGTGGCCTACAGGGTGAGGATGGATACCACAAGAGCATGCTGCTCATTTACTATGATCCCTGGTTCAAGTCCTGCTAAGAGCAATCCTCCAGGTGTATTTCCTCCATGCTCACAATTACCTATCCCTGACCAATAACGGAAAAAGTAAAGATGAAGAGCAACTGACAAAAACAAACTAAAAAAACAAACAAATTATTGATACAACAGATTCTAAAAAAATAATAACTTAATGTCTATAAGATAATGTATACATATAATACAATACAGCCTGAGGAGCACCAGTTCATTAACACAGTTTAAAGTTTTCAGAAAAAAAATATTTCATAACTGTAACTGCATTGCTGCCATGATTATTTAAATGTTCTGTTCTCAAGCCAAAAATTACACTAATACGCCAGATTTGATGATTTGATGGTTGGCTAACATGACTGATAAAACATAAATAAGTTTAAGCAACCCATGGAGTTTATCAAATAAAGATTAACAAGGCAGTCAAACCTTGCTCCTGCCATCCTGGACCCTCATTATGAATGAGGCTGGCCATCTAAACTGAGCAATTGGGGGAGAAGGGGAGTCAGGGAGTCAGGGAGGTGGCCAAGAATCCAATGGCCACTCTGTCAGAGCTCCAGAGTTCCTCTGTGGAGAGAAGAGAACCTTTCAGAAGGACAACCATCTCTGCAGCAATCCACCAATTAGGCCTGTATGGTAGAGTGACTAGATGGAAGCCACTCCTTAGTAAAAGGTACATGGCAGCCTGCCTGGAGTTTACCAAAAGGTACCTGAAGGACTCTCAGACCATGAGAAACAAAATTCTCTGGTCTGATGAGACAAAGTTTGAACTCTTTGGTGTGAATGCCAGATGTCATGTTTGGAGGAAACCAGGCATCGCTCATTACCAGGCCAATACTGTCCCTATAGTGAAGCATGGTGGTGGCAGCATCATGCTGTGGGGATGTTTTTCATTGGCAGGAACTGGGAGACTGTTCAGGATAGAGGGAAAGATGAATGCAGCAATGTACAGAGACATCCTGAATGAAAACCTGCTCCAGAGTGCTCTTGACCTCAAACTGGGGTGACGGTTCATCTTTCAGCAGGTCAATGACCCTAAGCACACAGCCAAGATATCAAAGGAGCAGCTTCAGGGCAACTCTGTGAATGTCCATGACAGGCCCAGCCAGAGCCCAGACTTGAATCCAATTGAACATCTCTGGTGAGATCTGAAAATGGCTGTGCACCGACGCTTCCCATCCCACCTGATGGAACTTGAGAGGTGCTGCAAAGAGGAATAGGTGAAACTGCCCAAAGATAGGTGTGCCAAACTTGTGGCGTCATATTCAAAAAGACTTGAGGCTGTAATTGCTGCCAAAGCTGTATCCACAAAGTATTGAGCAAAGGCTGTGAATATTTATGTACATGTGATTTCTTAGTTTTTTGTCATGATCTGCCCTCCGGGCAGAAAATAATTTACAGATAGGACCTATGAGTGCAGGCAGGGGTGTGGTGCAGGATAATTATTTATTAACAAAAACTCAAAAGAACAAACAAATGTGACCCGTGCTGGCAAAATGAGTCACGTTGAGGAATATATCAAAACTGAGGTAGCGTTTTTTCCATATTCTGTATTGACAGACCTTTAAAATGATATTTAATTTGTAGGAAGTGTGCAAAAATGGACCTGGAAAAAGCCGATTTGTTTATATTTTGGCTAGGTTTAAAACTTGTGCTCGATCGGTCGGGAGTTTCATCTTCCGCCAAAACATATATATTTTTAGAAAGTACGATTTCTAAGCATTACAATGGCACCAGGCACTCATGGGGGTTTTCCCGGGACTTGCCACTAGCAAACAAAGAAAGAGTCATGATTTAAGACTTCTCGTGCCTGTAGCTCGCAATGACGTGGTGCACATTCCAACTCATTTTGCTAACACGGGTCACAAATGACAGCACGAGGGCTGATAAACAATGCAAAGGATAACCAGGCAAAATAACTCACGGATAATCACTGGGAAACAGCAGGAGCATGGGCAAACACAGGAATGGATGAAGACAAGACCAGACAGAGCACAAGCACAAACTCACATAAATAGTGAGACTAATTACTGTAAACGCCAGACAGGTGGGAGCAATCAAGGGCTAAATCAACAACACATGGGGAAACCAAGACAGGACGGGCCTACACAGACAATCACAGACATGTAGGGCACAATACCGGGATGGCAGCGGCAAAACGTGACTGTGAACATACTCATAATACCAAGGAGTGGGACCAAAAACTACAGAACATCCTTAGAGGATGTTATAATGTTATAATGTTATAATGAAAATAAATACAATAGCCAAACTAAAGCTGAGGCAGGAAACAGAAAATATCATAACTGAAGGTAAGGACATGAAATGACACAACAGACCATGAGACAGAGAAGACCATAACAGAGGACACAGGAGGCAAATAAAATAAGTAATAATATGGAAAATAATCAAACGGAAAACCACAGAAACCAAGATGAATATAAAGCGTGGGCATGGTCTGGGACTGTGCCCAGAATCTGACATTTTTATCTTTAATGAATTTGCAAAAGTCTCAAAAAAAAAAAACTTTTTTCACGTTGTCATTATGGAGTACTGTGTGTAGAATTTTGAGGAAAATAATAAATTTAATCCATTTTGGAATAAGGCTGTAACATAACAAAATGTGGAAAAAATGAAGTACTGTGAATACTTTCCGGATGCACTGTAAATGTAACCAGTAACTGTTGCTAAGCACCTAAATATATACCGGTCACCTGTTGAGTCTGTACCGCAGACGGGCTGAGATCAATGCTGGTGGCTCGTTAGCATGCTAGCGATTTGGCTTTGGCACACTTTTCTTGCTTTTTCTTGGCATTTTCGGATGAAAAAAAGAGTCCATCACCACAAAGGTATTGTGGTTTCTAATTGAGTCAAATAAATTAAACTCTAGCTTGTCTGTTTTGCTCTATACCGGGGTCTCCAACCTTTTATATTCTGTGAGCTGCTTATCCATAATGAAGTTGCTGGAGAGCTACTCTTTTTTTAGTCACATTTGTTTAGCTAATTTCCATATATACACATATTGTGTATAATAACTTAAAACCACAAGCAAAAACATGTTGTATTCTTAAGTATTTATTTAAATATTTAAAAAGTGACAATATGAAACATTTCTTACTTGGAAAATCAAAAGTGCTTCAAAAATTATGAAATGGGACAATACTGAATTTAAAAAGCAAATAATATACACCTGTAGGTGCATTTTCAAATTGTGAAACATAACATTCTTACTCAATCAAAAAAAAAAAGAAAAAAAATGCTGTATTCCTGAATATTTTTAAACATTTTCAACAATACAAACATTCGAATATGGAACACTCAAAAAAATTCACCAGCAGGTGCATGCTGTATTTCAGAAGGACTTGACCTCTTCTAAATGCACATATGCTGTCACATAAATCCAGCATCATCTTATCACTTCAATGTGTTGAATAGTTTACATCAGTGAGAAGACTGGCGCTGCATGGATTCAGCCAGAGAGCTGTATACAGGAGTGTATCCACTGAGGTTCACTCTAATGTAGTCATTTAAATGTTCATCTGTCAGTCTGGTTCTGAACTTTGATTTAATGGCATTCACGTCAGAAAAGGCAGACTCGTACAGATATGTCGACCCAAACAAAGCAGCCATTTTCAGAGCAACCTGATGAAGATTTTTATAATTTTCTGGCTGCACCAAACTCCAGAAGTGCTCTGACTGCTTCTGGGATTTTAGCTGGACATCATTTTGGAGGTTAATGACCTCCATCTCCACCTCCACAGGATCAACACAGAAAAGTTCAGCCATCTGTCCTGACAACTCACTGATGTCCACATCCAGGAAGGGGTTGCAAATAAATGTCACACAGGGTTCCAGTTTCTCAAAGTCACAGAATCTGTCTGAAAACTCCTGTCCCAGCTTGGACAACAGATCACAATATCTGTGCACCTTTAACACTTTTTGTGCCTCTGATTGGCTTTCCAGCATATTTGCAACTGAGGGAAAATGCTGAAATCTTTTGTTTTCTATTTGCTGGACGTAAAATGAGAGTTTTGCTGTGAATGCCTTTACATCACTGATCATGTGACGTATTTTTTGGTCTCTACCTTGCAACTGCTGGTTCAGGAGGTTCATTTTTTCAGTCACATCTGCTAGGAAAGCTAGCTCCAACAGCCACTCAGCATCATTTAGTAATGTGGTATCCTCCCCCCCCCCCCCCCAGTTTCCATGAAAACCTTGATTCCACCAAGCAAGGAAAGAAAGCGTTGTTACCCCTGCTCAGCCATCTGACTTCAGTGTGAAGGAGGAGCTCTTCATATTCTGTTGAACATTCCTCCAAGAAAACCTTGAAGCTCCGGTGTTGCTTGGCCTTTGCACAAATGGAAATGATGATTTTAACAACTGGCGTCATGACATGATCAAATCCCATGACCTTTGCACAGATAGCCTGTTGGTGGATGATGCAATTATAATTCAGGAATTTTGGAAAGTCTGAGTCTGCTTTGCAGTGAGCAACAAATCCTGAGTGATGTCCCATCATAGCTGGTGCCCCGTCAGTTGTTACTGAGACCAGTTTTTCAGTGGGAACCTTTTTTTGCACAAAGTACTGCTTTATAGCATTGGAAATATCCACTCCCTTGGTGTGGTTTTCAGTGGGAGTAATGTCAAAAACTCCTCTTTAGTGGAACAGTTATCAAACACCATCTGTATGAAAACAGCCAGCTGTGCTGTATCACTGGAGTCTACGGACTCATCACAATGGAGTGAAAACCAGAGGCACCTGTTCAGGTCCGACTCCAGCTGTCTGACTGCATCCGCAGACAGCACACACACCCTCTGCAGTACAGTGTTTGCACCAAGCTGGACATCAGCAATAGTGGACAGAATCTCAGTCTTATTTTTATGGTCCCGGAATAATGATTCCGCCACTGCGGTCATAGCCTTTTTTAATTATACTGCCATCAGTGAGGGGCTTTTTGTGCTTGGCCAGGATGTATGCCTCGGTTGAAGCGTTAGCCTTTTTAGTTGGTTTAGTGAACAGAGATTGTTGTTTTTGGAGCGTAGCTTTAAGCTCTTTTATCTTCTCATTACGGAGTCTGCTTCCCACTGGAAAGTCTCGGGAGAAGCTGCTGTGAACTTTGGTGAAATGCCACTCCACTTTGAATCTTTTACCAACTGCCAGGCTCACACCACAGATCAGACACACACACTTGTCTTTCACATTTGCGAAACAGAAGTCCGTTTCCCAGTCTTGGTGAAAATAATAAGTTTTGGGCCTCTTACAGGCATGACTGAACTCTCCTGCTGACATTACTGCTGGGCTAACTTGCTACCTGCCTGGCACCTGGCTGGTCATCCTGCTCCCCCAACCCTGCTCCAATGACAGACAGCAAACCAGCGAAAATGTTTGAATGACAGCTAGTTGACAAATAATGGTTTGATCTCGGGGGGGGGGGGGGGGCACTTGTAATTTTGATTGGATGGTAATTTAGACCTGATTTACCAAGTGACAAACCATCATAATAATCTTATAGATAACAGTAAACAAACAGAAAAATGCTCACAGGGCAGAGAAACTGGGCACGGCTCTAACCCGTGCCCCAGGATCATGACAGAGCCCTCTCCTCAAGGGGCGGATACCAGAAACCGCAGGGTAACATCACAGAACAAAACCTCCCGCACACATAGAAATGACCCACCCTGGGGGGGAAGGAGGGGGAACCCAGGCACGGAGAGACCGCAACCACAGCAAAAAAACCAAAAAGAAAACCGAAAGAAAACACTCATGAACTGCACTCTGTCCACCAGGTGGCAACATGGGACTCTAAACCTGGTCGATGAGTGGGCGAAACAGTTCAGGTGGTCTTCCCGAGTCCCACGACCACCAGCATGTGTGTTGGAACACACTGGATGCCCCGCCCCCCATGCCCCAGCACCAACAAAGCAGCAGGGGCAGTTCAGGTGGTCTTCCTAAGTCTCAAGACCACTGGCATCTGTGCTGGGACATGTCGGGTGGCCTTCCCGTACCCCAGAACAAACAAGACTGAGGAAGCAGTCCGTCAGGCAGGCTTTCAACGGGAACTTCTCGGGATACACCTGTGGTGGCCCTGGGCTGGAGCGGAGCTGCACCTGCGGAGGCCCCGGGCTGAGGCCAAGTTGCACCCACAGTGGCCCTGGGCTGGGGCAACGCTGCACCCTCGGTGGCTCTGAATGGGAGCAACGCCGCACCCTCAGTGGCTCCGGGCTGAAGCAACGCCGCACCCTCGGTGGCTCTGGGCTGGAGCTCTGCAGCACCCTCACAGGTCCCGGACTGGGACAGAGCGACCACGATGGCCTCAACGGGAGGAGCTGAACTCACAATGACCTCAGGCGGCGACCCTGGACCTGCGAAGACATCTGGCTCAGGTGGATCTTCCTTGGCAACCCTGGGAGAAGGCTCAAGAAAAAACAGGCAGAAAAACAGGGTCAGGGTCACCAGTAGCGCCGGAGCCCAGTGAGGTGAGCTCAGGTGCAGCTGACGGCTTCACTTGGCTCTTCTCCCCAAGATCAAGACAAGACCTCTCCAATATAGAAGCAATAGAAACAGAAGAAGGCACTTGCCTGAACTCGAGCTCCACCACCATCCAGGACTCCGTCGATCCAGGGGACGGTGCTCCGGGCTCAGTCCTCTGGAGGTCCAGTTGCAACTCTGCTGCGGTGGCCTCCACAGCAGGCATGATGGTGTGTGCAGTCCCGGTGCCCCCAGGCGAAGTGACCCACGCTGGTTGCTCCTCCGGCGTGGCAGCTGGGGGTCGACTCTCCGCTGGCACTGGAACGGGGTCCTCCAGGGCCACAGGCTCCTCCATCATCTGGTGGCTCAGTTCAGGGACCGGCAGGCACTCTTGGACAGATGGAGGAGACACGGAGGTAGCAGGTGAGAGACAATCATTAGCAGCTGGCAGAGAAAACCCAGTGGACTGCAGGGACTGGTTTTTCTCCCCAGGAAACAGGCAAGAATATCCATTTTTTAGTAGTGAAAAACTAGAGTTCACTTGCCTGAATTCCTGGGAGGTGATGGAAACAGCTGCTGCTTTGGAGTCAGGCTCCATCTCTCCCGGAGTCTCGAGAACTGTCTGGGTGGAGGGTGATGGCGTGTACTTGAGGCGGGAGTGGTGAGCCCTCTGCCCCCGTGAACACTTCTTCAGCCCAGGTTGCACTGAGGGAGAATCTTTCAACAACTCCCCAATATGTCGTCTGGTTTCAAATATCACTGTGAGAAGCGGAGTCAGACCTAGGGCAGGTCTCAATTAACCCAGCTGCATTACTCATGAAGCCAAAAATGGTCTCAGGAGTGTGAGTGACCTAAGCCTTAGAGGCTAAATCCACAGCAAGTTCTGCCACCGCACATTCCTGCTCACTCAATCCGAAAACCCTGAAGTTCATGGTGGTCATGCCTCTCTACACCTCAGACAAAAACACAGAAAAGAAAAAAATGCCAAAACCTACAGCGGCTGGTGTCCACACTGACTGTGTCCTTCTGTCATAAACACGCTCATTTCATGGGCGCGAATAGGACATCAAACACTTGCTGTAGGTTGATACATTTATTAACAAAAACACAAAACAAGAACGTTACATACAAATGCAAAAAATGAAAGGCGAATGAAGTCAGGGAACGCCTGACCAGGGTGAAACTCAGCCTGAGGACCCCGAGAGCTGTGGGGCTCGACAGCTGAGACACCAGGAAAAAAGGCATCAGGACAGAGCACACCAAACTCACCTCGACAGTGGGACCTTCACCCACAGAAGCAGTCAGCGGGCAGGAATATACAAAAAGAGAAGAAGAAGGACATAGTAACGGCAGAAGTTGTTGTGTCCCTTAAATACACACACATAATCAAAGACAGGTGTAATCCATGAGTAGCAAAAAGGACAGCAGCTGTGCAGCCCCAAAGGAATTGACAGCTGGAAGCTGCACAGGGCTGTCAAAATAAACAAACCAGAAACATAAAAATACAAACACAACAGAACTCAAAAACCATCATAATAATCTTATAGATAACAGTAAACAAACAGAAAAATGCTCACAGGGCAGAGAAACTGGGCACGGCTCTAACCCGTGCCCCAGGATCATGACAGACTTTTAACTTTGCTGGAAATAATACCCCACCCCCCACCCCCACGGAAGGTTTCCATGTAAGTCTGGCCCTCGGGAAGTGAGGAAAAAATTTTGTGGCCCTCACTACCACCAAAGTTGCCCATCCTTGTTCAATGGAATTAAGGTCCTGAGACTAGCTAGGCCACTCCAGGACCTTGATGTGGTTCTTCTTGAACCACTCTTTTGTTGCCTTGGCTGTATGTTTTGGGTCATTGCCATGCTGGAAGACCCATCCACAACCCATCATCAGTGTTCTAAGGCCAGGAGGTTCTCATCGAAGAGTCTATGGTACATGGCCCCGTTCATCAGCCCCTCAAAGTGGTGAAGTCTTCCTGTACCCTTAGCAGATAAACAGCCCCAAAGCAGAATGTTTCCACCTCTATGTTTGACAGTGGGGATGGTGTTCTTGGGGTCATATTCAGCTTTTCTCTGCCTCCAAACACGACGAGTCGAGTTGATGCCAAAGAGCTCAATTTAGATCTCATCTGACCACACCACATTCTCCCAAGCCTTCTCTGAAACATTCAGGTGTTCTCTGGCAAACTTCTTGAACAGGTGGCCCTTGCGAGCCCTGCAGGATTTCAATCCATTATGGCAAAGTTTGTTACCAATGGTTTTCTTGGTGATTTTGGTCCCAGCTCCCTTAAAATCATTAACAAACTCCTTCTGTGTAATTCTGGGCTGATCCCTCACCTTTCTCAGAATCATCCTTACCCCACAAGATGAAATCTTTCATGGAGCTCTAGAGCGAGGGCAATTGACTGTTGTCTTGTATTTCATCCATTTTCAAATTATCACATCAAGAGTGGTCTCTTTCTCACCAAGCTTCTTACTGATAGTCTTGTAGCCCATTCCAGCCTTGTGCTGGTCTACAATCTTGTCTCTGACATCCTTTAACGGCTTTTTGGTCTTGCACATGATGGTGGAGAAGTTTGAACTGAAGAGACTGATTCTGTGACAGGAGTCTTTCATACACATAATGAGTTGAGATTAGGAATATTTTCCTAAAGGGACAGGACTAATTTACATGCCTCATGGATGCATAACTGGTCTGCGTGGGTCAGAAGTTTTGCTGATTGGTAGGGGATCAAATACTTATATTTTCCTTGATCAAATGCAAAATAATTTTTAACCCTTATTTAATATTTTTCTGGATTTTTTTGTTGATATCTTGTCTCTCTCTGTTAAAATAAACCTACCATAAAAATTGTGGACAGTTTATTTCTTTGTAAGGGGGTGAACTTACAAATTCAGTCAGGGATCAAATACTTATTTTACTTTTACTGTACTAGTATTTTCCATCAAATTATACTCCCAGTAAATACATAAGGTATTTTACAACTCCAGACACTTCAAGGGCACAATTAGAGCATGAGAAGCATGTTTTGATAATCTATTGATCATGGATCAAAGAATGATTTCATAATTTCACCTATTGTACAGGCACTTTCTAAAGTTTGACTAAACATAGCTTACCTTAAAATTACAATTTCTGAAAGGCTGCTTAATTTTAACCACGCCACAGACATTGCATTACTGAAATTGATCTACATATGTACAAGTCAGAAGACACTCAGAAAAGATCTTTTCTCCAGCAAGGTAGCAAAATGATAAGCCTGGAAACGGAGCTCAGAAAATAGATGCAGAGTAGCACATCTCAATAAGTAGAACAGATTTATTGGACACCAGCCCATCGGTCGTCTATCAGCCCCCAGTAAGTCTCATTTTCAAACTAATTTAGTCTCCTCGTGTAATAGTGTATGTAATCACACTGTGTATGAAGTAAATAGAAATCTTATGAAGTGACCACTAGTGAAACTAAATGTTAGTTCCATAAACAGATCTATTAAAGTGTGAGAGAGAGATGATATGTTCACTACCTTCTGTATGAATTTGAATGACGTATACTGTTTCAGTTGTACAGTATTGAAAACATTTGTGTTTAATCAGGCTTTCTGTTGTTCCAAATCAACTGCTTTTTAATGGTCTCATATTTTTAAAATAATCCTTTTTTTTAAAGGAATCATTGACTGCACTTTTTACACATTTTAACAGCTCACTCATGTCTTAATGAAGTGCTTGTGACATATTTTGTCCATATATATTTCTTTAATTTTTTTAATTATTGAAGCAAATTTGTTCTTTATTTTTCTTGGCTTTCTTCAAACTTTCTCAAACGCTCTGATTTATAGCCTGTCACTTTAAGGGTGCTTTCACACCTAAATTCATTTAATGGTCCAAATCAGATGACAAGTTTGTTACCTTGTATCATTTCCTTTCACACAGGCAAAGATTCAAGGGGACCAAACTACCACGTTAAATGCCACAAGCCTTACGTCAGAACGTTCTCTGTTCTTATTGGTCAGATTTTTTTGCCGCGAGAACAGGAAAGGTAAATACAGGAAATCGGATGAGTACTGTGTATTTATGCATTTCTGGGAAGAAAATAATACAAATCGTAGCGTAATGTATGGGGGGTTTTCATCACCCTGGTTATTGTTTACTACAAACGTGCATATACCACTTACGGCAAATCGTACAGTTTGAAAATGAAGCTCGGCTACAGATGGAAAATAACATGATAACGTTCATTAATCCTCCAGAACAGTGAGATGCACAGCCACAGATATTTTCAAAGATCCATCAGGTATGTACAGTGGCATAAAATGTTTTAGTTTGCCACTGGTCCTGTTTTAGTACGATCCTTTTCTCACCCACAGAACCGCACCAGAGTTCGCCAGATGATTCAAATCGAGACCACCTCCTTCAGGAGGTCTCAGTACAGTTCCTTTGGTGCACACCTGAGTGTGATTACCGTGTTCTCACCAGACAAAACAAACCACACTAACGGAGAAAACAAACTTGAGTTTGATTGAAATGAACTAAAGCCTGTAGGTGTGAAAGCACCCTAAGAAACAGACTTCAGCTGTTCAACTCCACCCTCCCTCTTACATCAGTTAGCCATTAGCTGAGTAGCTTCTAGCCAGCTGGCTCCTTCCAACTTGGGTGAGCGGCACTGGTTCACTGATCCACAGTTGATTGTGTATCTGACATCACTGCGGCCCATCTCCCAATAAAAATTTGCCATGATTCCACAACAAATCGCTAGCACTGCCCCCCCTCCCCCCGATCACCACAACTGACTTGGCTCGGGATCCGAGGCTGCCGGCCGAGCTGAGCTGCCAAACCACGGGATCTCGAAGCACAGTGTTTTGCTCTGTGGGACTCCACTCCGCTCCCACAGCTAGCTAGGGGATGGCCTATCACAAGGCAGCTCTCCTACACTGCGCGTGAGAGTGGAGTCACGCGGAGCCCCAGAGGACAGTGGGGGTTGCTGGCTGTGAGAACCAGCAGCCTCCAGCCAGCAGCCTCTGGTCCTGGTGTAGGTGGTTGCTTCGACCAGTGCGCTGGTACTGACGATTTGCTGTTGACTCACGGCAAAATAAGGTAAGATAAGATAAGCCTTTATTAGTCCCACAATGGGGAAATTCCAGGATTGCAACAGCACAGGGATAGCACTACTCAGAGCAATAATTAAGAAGATACGGAAAATATAAATAAGAGCAGTGGATATACATATGTACACATAAATATATATACAAAGTGCGGAGCATTGTAGCAAGATGGAATAAACATCATAACCGTCTACTTAGTTATCCTACATAGTATGAATATGTACCCATACATATTGTCACCCTCCGTAGCGACTGATATTGTCCTAGTTGTATACTGGAGGGGACCATTTGTGTAAGTCTGTTGCGTCTTTTGCATTCAATACTATTAGGTTGTCACGTTTTTTGCAATCTCTGCGAGCAGCCCTGCTTAGGTTATACAGTCTGACAGCCGTAGGTAGGAAGGACCTGCGATACCTCTCGGTTGCGCACCTAGGATGATGTAGTCTACTGCTAAATGAGCTCCTCAGTGCATTCAATATGCCCTGCATAGGGTGGCACTCAGACTCTAGCAGAGATGACAGTTTAGCCACCATCCTTCTCTCTCCTATCTCCTCCACTGGGTCAAGGCGTTGCCCCAGGACAGATCTAGCTTTCTTGATCAGTTTGTTCAGTCTCTTCCTATTGGCTGCTGTAATGCCATTGCCCCAGCAGACCACTCCAGAAGTGATGGCTGATGCCGCCACCATGTCGTAGAATGTCTTCAGCAGCGCCCCTTGTACACCAAAAGACCTGAGCCTCCTCAGTAGGAACAGCCTGTGCTGTCCCTTCTTGTAGAGTGCGTCGGTATTGTGTGACCAGTCTAGTTTATTGTTCAGATGAACACCCAGGTACTTGTAGGATGTCACCATCTCAATGTCTGTTCCCTGTATGTTTACTGGTGCTGTGAGGGGTTGCCCTTGCCTGCGGCAGTCCACCACCAGCTCCTTAGTTTTCCTTGCGTTGATCTGGAGGCAGTTCCGATGGCACCAGTCCACGAAGTCTTGGATAAGTCCTCTGTACTCAGCTTCATCTCCGTTGGAGATGAGGCCGACGATCACAGAGTCGTCGGAGAACTTCTGTAGATGGCAGTGTGTTGTGTTGTGTGAGAAGTCCGCAGTATAAAGGATGAACAGGAAGGGAGCCAAAACTTATTGGAAGATGGGCTGAAGTGATGCAAGGTATATTGTGGACTGTGGATTGGTGAACCAGGTGGTAACAGGGATGGTTATTAGGGTGGCTAAGATCTGAAGAAAATAACAATATAAGCCTTGCTTGGTTTGAGCTTCCTGATAGCTGTTGGTGGCATAGCTGTTGAACGTGTCCCCAGCTTCAAATTCCTGGGGACCCACATCTTGGAGGACCTGTCGTGGTCAGTTAACACCACCAGCCTGATCAAGAAGGCCCATCAGCGCCTCTTCTTCTTGAGGACACTGAAGAAGAACCATCTGTCAACTGACATCCTGGGCAACTTCTACCGCTGCGTGATAGAGAGCACCCTGACCAACTGTGTCACAGTCTGGTATAGGAGCTGCTCTGTCGCTGACCGTAAGGCGCTACAGCGGGTGGTGAAAACCGCCCAACGCATCACAGGGACTCCACTTCCAGTCATAGAGGACGTCTACAGGAAAAGATGTCTGCGCCGGGTACGCAGCATTCTTAGGGACTCCAACCATCCTGCTCATGGACTGTTTCAGCATTTCAGAAGCCTTCGGACTAGAACCAGCAGGTTTAGGGACAGTTTCTTTCCAACAGCTGTCACGTTATTGAACTTTGTTCCCCGCTGACTCTCTTACCATCATCTCTTACCATCCTCACCTGCACATAACTGCCCATCTAACTTATTGTACATTATTTGCACATAACAGTACTCTTAACTTTCTGCACTGCTGCATATATTTGCATATATTTGCTTAAATTGCACATACTGTCAATTACCGTATATACTGCACTGCTGTCCTTTGCACTTCTGATTGGATGCTAAACTGTGTTTCGTTACCTTGTATTCATACATGTGTAATGACAATAAAGTTGAATCTAATCTAATCTAATCTAATCTAATCTAATCTGATACCAGTGTTAGCTTGGGGACTAATTGCTCAGGGGCTAATAGGCTACCTTTAGCACCATTTCCATACATGACAGACAGCTAGGAGGGCCAATAATAGTGCAGTGGGCTGGTCTCAAGGACGGTGGTGTGTTGGCTTTTTCTAGATGAGACTTTAACAATTTCCACAAAAAAGTCAAAAACGTTTCTAGCATTTCTGGGAGAGAAAAATGAGAGCTGCATGTTTTGTTTTGTTTTGTTTTTTTAAGAGAATTGACTGTTTTGAAAATATTGGGATAATTAGGTGACCAATAGACTCATTTCAGACAGTTAAAACCTACAAACATACCATTTTTCAGTCAAAGACTCTTTTAACTTTGTTTTTGTATTTTTGCAACTTTGATTTTATTTCTGTTTCTATTGTGTCTCTGCCTAGCTGTTTTTTTAATTCTGTTTTGTTATACAGTGCTTTGTGAAGATGTCTATGAAAAGCATTTACATTAAATGAGCTGCAGTTCACTCTTATATGTTTAAATTTTATGTTATTGCTGATCTGGTCTATGAATATATATATATTTTTGTGTTGTGCCCGGCTAAGTCTGTGCTCTAACTCGACAGGGAATGGGGCTACGGTCATCAAACTTGGTACACGAGCTGACCTTGGGACTAGCACCTATGGCTACACTTTTGGGGTCATAAGGTTAAAAGTCAAGGTCAGAATGTCATATTGACTATATGAGTACCAACATAAATGAATCACAAGTACTAAGATGTACCAAGGAAGTACTTACTGAAATCAGATTAATCACATATCACTTTTCAATGGTGGTGAAAGTTTAGAGAATTTTATCAGTCAATAAAACAGGATAATTCTGATCATTAAATGCTTTATGGAAAACACCTTACTGACATTAAACCAATTTTTCCAAAGAATCTATTCCCTGACATGCACATGTATCAGCACACTCAGTAACAACAAAAACACACTAATAATAAAGCATGAGTGATGGAAGCAAAGAGGCTTGCTGTTACTCTGTTCCATATCACTCAGCCTCTGGGTGTTGAGATAGTAGGTGCCACATCGACTAAAAGAGACAAAGTACATCGTTGGTCATTGTACTCTCATATTTTACCACAAGGTGGGAGCAGAGAAAAGTTGGAGAAATGCAACATCTTCAATGACAGTGACTTTGATGAGGGCAGACTTAAGGCTGCCGATGAAGTGCAGGTATAATTTAGTGTGCTCATTTCTATACAAAATTTGACGATGATGAATCATTTTCAGTCACATGTTAAAGCCAGCTCATAAAAAATGCACACGGATGCATTCAGAAAGTTTAATGAAAGCTGCTGTGACCACATTTCATCCGTTCATCAGCTGAGCTACTGATTAATAACTGACTGTTGATTAATCAAAAAGAGATCACAGACTATGGTCAATGACTGATTAGGGTCATGACCAACAATTCACCGTGTGACAGATCCATTATTGGTAGTCATTGATCTACTGATTAGTGATCAGCATCAATGTCTTCAAATGTCAGAGAAACAGATTCTTTGTTTAGCTTTCATTCAGAAAAGGTCACACAGACACAAACACACACACACACGCACTCAGTTTTATCGGTGTAATGTTGTGTAACACTGATAGAGGAAAGTCCTTCAGCTTTTACTGAAGCCACACACACCAAGTATCTGAATGTGTGTGTGTGTGTGTGTGTGTGTGTGTGTGTGTGTGTGTGTGTGTGTGTGTGTACATGTGTGTAAGTAATAGTAGCCTGTTGGCCACTGTCAGTAATGGCTGGTATTTCCCGTCTCTTTGTGCTGAAGTCAGATGGCATTGCAGGCAGGAAGTGAATGACAGACTACAGCTGACAGGGGGCACTGCCCTCAACTCTATTATGACACTAATATCACAAACCTTAGCATATAGTTTAAGTAAATTAGTGTTATAGAATACACCATGAAGAATATTTGCACAGTCCTTGGCTACATAAGGAAATATTAGCAACTGATAAAGACTTGAATATTAAAACAGTAGAGAGCAGCTGATGGTGCTTGTAAGGGATAAGGACCTGTACTTATATAGCAATTTTTCTAGTCTCAAAGACCACTCAAGCGCTTCAGTACTAACTGTCTATTCTAAGGGCCTACAGCAGACAGATACCTACGGACCACTTAGAACAAGAATGGGGAAGTGGCAGCCCGTCCCCTTATCCACTGCGGCCCAGCAGTTCATTTTCAAAAATAAATTATTTATTTATATCATGTTTGGAACTGCATTCTTAAATGCAATTAGAGTCCGCAAGCAAAGGGAGCTCTAATTGAAACTTAAGTGCCCTCTCTGCAAGTGATAGAGCAACAGTGAGGGAGCCACTAGTGGGAGCAGCAGTGTGCACTGTAGTGTTGTCAGGTTGTTTTGCATGATAAGACCACATTAATAGGCTATAAACAGCGGTAAATGTACAAAGTAGGCTGCTTTTAAACAAGCTGTAGCATTTATTCTTGTTTGGCAGGTGAAGCCTCATGGAGCTCGGAGGCTTTCCTTAACTGTGCAGAAAGCATTGAGGTTTCTTTCTAAAGAGTGCGACTGAAGCACACTGTTAAAATCCCGTGTCAGCAATAAAAGTTCAGAGACGGGTCATTGTAATCTGCTGATTTTTTTTCTTTTTTGTTCATTTATACCAGTGTCTCTTAAACTTTTTTAAATTCCCCATTTTGGGGAGCCAGATATTACCAAGCCCACACTGTTATTTCTCTGCCCCTCCACACCCACAATGAATCCAAGAGCAAGCTAAGCCTCATCATATTTCCTTTTCTTCTTGGCTTCTTTTGTTAGTTATTGTCCGGAATTTCTCTTTGCTCATCATTTTGATGGACAGAGTTCATCAAAATTAGGTCATGATATAATTTTATCCATCCATCCAGCCAGCCAGCCAGCCATCTTCTACTGCTTAATCCTTTAAGGGAGGGGGTGGAGCCTATCCAAGCATCTTTGGGCGAGAGGCAAAGACTTTTATAAACTTCATTTACTGCATTTTAAACAAAAATATGACCTTGTTAAGTATTATTCATTGACACTCTTACTCATTGTGTTACAATATCCATCATAAGATAAGATAAGATAAGATGAGCCTTTATAGTCCCACAACGGGGAAATTCCAGGATTGCAACAGCACAGGGATAGCAACACTCAGAGCAACAATCAGAAGGCAAGAAAAAAACAAGCAAGCAAGAGCGGCTAATATACATATGTACATATTACTATAAAATAAATATATACACACACACACACAGACACACAGTGCAGAGCATTGTAGCTGGATGGAATAAATATATGAGTATATGAACACACAGTGCAGAGCATTGTAGCTAGATTGTAGCACCATATTACCATTCCTATTATGATTTGCAGCACGAAGCAGGCAGTGAAGACCCAAGGACGCAGACAATCCAGTGCACAATGATTTATTGATAATAGGAAAACAAACAGCACAAAACCAGAGTGGTGGACTATAGGTAGAACACCCGCACCACAACTAGGAGGTTGTGGGTTCAAGTCCTGGCTGAGTCAAACCACAGACCATATATAAAAATGGTATTTCCTGCCTTCTAGCTTGGTGCTTGGCAATATAGAATGGAGGAAGGAAAGTTGGTTATCGTTCCAAAACTTGAATAAATGGGGAGGGTTGTGTCCGGAAGGGCATTCGGCATAAAAATCCTTGTCATATTGGCAACCTTTCTCCTCTCGGCGCCACACCAGTAGGCTGCCTTTTGCAACAGCGGCTCGATTCCGAGTTTTTTTTTCCCTTCCTCTCTCTTTTGATCACTTTTTTTTTCACCCCACTTATATCACGGACACACAGATCGTTCCAAATGTCTCCTGAGCCGGTGGACGGAGCCACTGTTTATAGCAGGATACGATACAACAGGGAAGAGCTGCTAGCATTTAACCGCCACCCGGTCCCACTGGAAAAACTCGACATACCGAGAGAATTGAGGTGAAAGCGTCGCGGCTGCCGGGCTGGAGTAAGGCGGAGGACAAAAAATATAAGGTACAGACCCTCCCTTCCATCTGTTGTCATGGGAAATGTACGGTCGATACTGGGAAAGTTAGATGAGCTAGCGGCTATCTCCCGTTATGATAGCACTTACCGGGAGTGCTCTCTCCTTTTGTTTACTGAGACGTGGCTAACTGAACTAGCAGCAGATGCTAACATTGAGCTGGAGGGTTTTCACATGATACGAGCTGACCGAACACCAGAGAGTGGCAAAACTAGGGGCGATGGAGTGATAATGTATGTTAACAACAACTGGTGCAGACCGGGACATATCACTGTTAAACAACGACACTGCAGCAAAGACATTGAGTTGCTAGCTGTTAACATGAGGCCTACATATCTCCCGAGAGAACACTCACACGTGATCTGCATTGTTGTTTATGCAAATCCGACGGCGAACGCTGGGACAGCGCGTGACGTCATCCATTCAGTAACCAGCAGGCTGCAGACAGAACACCCAGATGCTCTTCTCCTCATCTCAGGCGATTTCAACCACGTTTCACTGTCTCCCATTCTGCCCACTTTCACCCAGTATGTCACATGCCACACTAGAGACAATAAAACACTGGATTTGTTCTACACAAACACTAAGGAGGCGTACACCTCATCACAACTCCCCCCACTTGGGAGATCGGATCACAACTTGGTTCATCTCCGACCGGTGTACAAACCCCTAGTGCACAGACAACCTCCGGCCATGCACACTGTGGAGTTATGGTCTGAGGAGACAATGGACACTCTAAAGGACTGTTTTGAAGCCACTGCCTGGGAGCAGCTCTGCGATCCACATGGTGAGGACATCGATGGCCTCATTCCCACCTTCACGGGCTACCTCAGCTTCTGTGTGGACAAATCCGTTCCCACCAAGACCATACGGCGTCACTCAAACAACAAACCCTGGATCAACCCTGAGATAAAAACACTTCTGAGAGAGAAGAAGAGGATCTTCAGGTCGGGGAACAGGGAGATGCTGAAGTCCGTACAGAGGGAGCTGAGGAGAAAGATCAGAGAAGGCAAGGACAGCTTCAGGAAGAAGATGGAGGACAAGCTGCAACAGAGCGACATCAGCGGGGTCTGGAGAAACCTCAAAACCATCTCGGGGCTCCAGAATACCTCCCCCCAGGCCACGGGGGGCAGGGAGTGGGCGAACAACCTGAATCTGTTTTTCAATAGATTTGACCAACCGCCCTCCCCCCTGTCTGCACAACAACCACTGCTGCCTCTAAGAAATCAAGTCCTGCTGCCCACTCCCCACTCCACCGACACCCCCCCCACTCCCAACACACAGCCCCCCATCCTGACCCTGACCAAGACCCAGGTGAGGACGGAGCTGAGGAAGATCAAGGCGAGGAAGGCGTCGGGACCGGACGGCATCAGCGCAAAGCTCCTCAAGTCCTGTGCAGACCAGCTGTGTGGGATTGTGACGTATATCTTCAACATGAGCCTGAAACTGGGGAGGGTACCACAGCTGTGGAAAACATCGTGTGTGGTACCTGTACCAAAAACTTCCCACCCCAAAGACCTGAACAGCTTCAGACCGGTGGCCTTGACGTCCCACTTGATGAAGACCCTGGAGAGACTGCTCCTTGCTCATCTCCGCCCCCTGGTGGAACCAGCGATGGATCCACTCCAGTTCGCCTACCAGCATGGCATTGGGGTGGAGGATGCGGTGATCTTCCTCCTTCACCGTTCTCTGTC
Source organism: Pholidichthys leucotaenia (assembly GCA_020510985.1). Lineage (NCBI taxonomy): Eukaryota > Metazoa > Chordata > Actinopteri > Cichliformes > Pholidichthyidae > Pholidichthys > Pholidichthys leucotaenia. Next base: position 413,498,872 of record CM035838.1, read on the forward strand.
CCACCTGGAGAAGCCCGGGAATATGGTGAGGATCATGTTCTTTGACTTCTCCAGTGCTTTCAACACCATCCAACCGATGATCCTGAAGGACAAGCTGCTGCGCGCAGGGGTGGACCAGCACCTGTCATCATGGATCCTGGACTACCTCACGAACCGGCCTCAGTTTGTGAGAACCCGGGACTGTGTTTCCGACACGATCATCAGTAGCACGGGGGCCCCCCAGGGAACGGTGCTGGCTCCCTTCCTGTTCACTCTTTATACTGCGGACTTCTCACACAACACAACACATTGCCATCTACAGAAGTTCTCTGATGACTCTGCGATCGTTGGTCTCATCTCCAACGGAGATGAAGCTGAGTACAGAGGGCTTATCCAGGACTTTGTGGACTGGTGCCATCGGAACTGCCTCCAGATCAACGCGAGGAAAACTAAGGAGCTGGTGGTGGACTGCCGCAGGCATGGGCAGCCCCTCACAGCACCAGTAAATATACAGGGAACAGACATCGAGATGGTGACATCCTATAAGTACCTGGGTATTCATCTGAACAATAAACTAGACTGGTCACACAATACTGACGCACTCTACGAGAAGGGACAGCGCAGGCTGTTCCTGCTGAGGAGACTCAGGTCTTTTGGTGTACAAGGGGCGCTGCTGAAGTCATTCTATGACACGGTGGTGGCATCAGCCATCACTTTTGGAGTGGTCTGCTGGGGCAGTGGCATTACTGCAGCCGATAGGAAGAGACTGAACAAACTGATTAAGAAAGCTAGCTATGTCCTGGGGCAGCGCCTTGATCCGATGGAGGAGATAGGAGAGAGAAGGACGGTGGCTAAACTGTCATCTCTGCTGGAGCCCGAGTTCCACCCTATGCAGGACATACTGGATGCACTGAGGAGCTCATTTAGCAGCAGACTACATCATCCCAGGTGCACAACCGAGAGGTTTCGTAGGTCCTTCCTACCAACGGCTGTCAGACTGTACAACCTAAGCAGGGCTGCTCGCAGAGATAGCAAAAAGACGTAACAAACTAATAGTTTTTTTGAATGCAAAAGATGCAATAGACTTACACAATGGTCCTCTCCGGCATACAACTAGGAACATACCGGTCGCTATGGAGGGTGAGAATATGTATGGGCATATAATCATACCATGTAGGATAACTAAATAGACGGTTATGCTGTTTCATCCCACCTAGCAACAATGCTCTGCACTGTGTGTGTTTATATATTTACATATTTATTCCATCTAGCTACAATGCTCAGCACTGGGTGTGTTTATATTTATATATCTATATATTTATTCCATCTAGCTACAATGCTCCGCACTGTGTTTTTATATATCTACATATTATTCCATCTAGCTACATTGCTCCGCACTGTGTGTGTTTATATACTTGCATATTTATTCCACCTAGCTGCAATGCTCCGTACTGTGGGTGTTTATATATTTACATATTTATTCCATCTAGCTACAATGCTCTGCACTGTGTGTTCATATATTCATATATTTATTCCATCCAGCTACAATGCTCTGCACTGTGTGTCTGTGTGTGTGTGTGTATATATATATTTTATAGTAATATGTACATATGTATATTAGCTGCTCTTGCTTGCTTGTTTTTTTTTCTTGCCTTCTGATTGTTGCTCTGAGTGTTGCTATCCCTGTGCTGTTGCAATCCTGGAATTTCCCCGTTGTGGGACTAATAAAGGCTTATCTTATCTTATCTTATCTTATGTAGATCATTGCAATATAAAGGTGATGATACACTGTGGCTGATCCTGAAAGAGAAGCACCAAAAGACAAAAAAGAAAAACAAACAGCACTGGGACTGAAACCAAACTAATTAAAACTGAAACAAAAGAACAATAAATAAATAAACAATGGAGTCACACAACTCCATACTGTATCAAGCATTTAAAGCAGAAGTGTCGTGGAGATGTGATTTGATAACAGCTTCGGGTTGCCCAAAAATCACATGACCATTCAAAAACAAGGCCCCATGATGTTATGCACATGTCAAAATTATATATATGTTTATTCTGTTTCATATTGCTGTTGCTTTTTACTTGTATTCCTTCTTGAAAAGCTTAACCAGGATCAGGAGTTGCAAATTACTTTGATGCTACATACTCTGCGCAGAACATCAGATGTTCTATGTGACCACTATGTTTCACTGCATTGTCCCTGATAAATAAATGAATAAATACAAATATTATGAAGGACATATACACATTTTACCCAATTTTTAGAAAATAACTTTTATTATACACTCGATAAAACAGGAATCTGTGAGTCCATGACATTATGAATCTTATCACAGACTTCCTTCAACACTCAGTCAAATACAGCATTCAGGCACAGCCAACAGATGTCACTGTTAAGGACTGTATCAAACAGTTCAAATCAGTGATTAATTTTCAGACCAAATGGTGCAAAGTAGTTCAGTGACTGAGAAAGCTTTGATTTAGCCATCACTACAGAGAACTGAACATAACCAAACCTTAGAATTCCGGATCATTTTCAAACTTCTCTTCCTCACCTACAAGTCCCTTCATGCACTTGCTCCACAGTACCTATCCAATCTCCTCCATGTTTATCACCCCTCTCGGAACCTTCGGTCTCCTGACCTAGGTCTCCTCTCCATTCCCTATACTTGCAGGATAACCTTTGGGAACAGAGCCTTCAGTGTGGCAGCTCCTACTATGTGGAACTTGCTCCCTCTGACAGTTTGTCAAGCACCACCCTTGGAGTCTTTTCCAGGCTGAAAAGACACTTGTTCCTGCAAGCTTTTCCTGATCTGTGTCTATTATTTGTTTGTTGTTTTTTTTTGAAAAGTGACCTTGGGTTTCTTGAAAGGCACTATATAAAACAAAACTATTATTATTATTATTATTATTATTATTATTATAAATAATGGAGCCAGGAAAATATTAAGAGCAAACCATAACCACAGTGGCAGAGTAATAATGAATTAGATTTATATGGCACTTTACATGTCAAGTGACATCTCAAAGCACTTACAGTGAGTCCATTATTCATTCACTCCAGACAGACATTGATAGTGGTAAGCAACCTCTGTAGCCACAGCTGCCCTGGGGCAGACTGATGGCAAGATGGCTGCCAAGCTGCACCTCTGACCACTACCAAACATTTATACACATTCATACCCACTGTCATGGACACTGGGAAGAGCAAACCTTGTGGTTATTGGTCAACCTACTCTACCTATTGAGTCACTGTGACCCAGACAGAGTACATCTATATGATGTCCCCCACCAGGAGCAACAAAGCCAGACAGGAGAGGTATAATCAACAATAAGCAACAGTTGAGGAACACAGGTGTGAGGAATAAAACAAGGAATTACATAATAACAAAAAGGTGACCAAGGTCTAATGTGAAGTACCCTTTCACAATCCCTGTCAAATAAACTAATCTACTACTACTACAAAAGACAGGAACTAAAGCAACAGGAGACTAACCACAGCAGGGAGTGCTACAAAGTAAACCTAAGATCCAGGGAGACTAAATAATAATACAAGAGACACTTCTAACCTACCTGGAACTAGAATATGTCCAACACAACAGAATAGCGCAACCCCATGACAGTTCCTACTGGGGCTTCGCAGCACATCGGAGTGTGTCACCACTTAGTGTGTAGTTTCTGGTTCCCTGTCTAAACAGAAGAATATAGCTGTCTTTGCAGTGAGTTGCAACAGGAGTGATGTCTGTACATGTACATGGTACATGGTACGGGCAGCATGGTGGTGCAGTGGTTAGCACTGTTGCCTTGCAGCTAGAAGGTTCCTGGTTCGAATCCCCAGGTTGGCAGGGGTTGGAACCTTTCTGTGTGGAGTTCGCATGTTCTCCCTGTGCTGCGTGGGTTTACTCCGGGGGCTCCGGTTTCCTCCCACAATCCAAAGACATACATGTTAGGTTCATTGGCTGTTCTAAATTGTCCCTAGATATCTGTTTCCTATAGGCCCTTAGAATAGTGGGTTAGTACTAGTGAAAGCGCTTTGAGTGGTCTTTGTGACTAGAAAAGCGCTATATAAGTGCAGGTTAGTTAGTTAGTTAGTAGTTACTGTTCTGCTATGTGTTGTAGCGTTCACAATGGCTGCGTGTCCACCAAACACGTTTTTTTTTTTCCGCTCTGGGCAACGGTTTTCTATTCATTCTCTATGTAGTCCAGTGTTTACAGCGCTGAGGACCCTTGGTGCTGAAACACTGAGTGGTGGCCATTTTTTGTGGCGGCACTAAGCGTTGAAAATAGTTCAACTTTTTCAGACTGCAACTGAGCTTGTCAGTCAGACCTTTCTAAGCAGCCAATCAGAATTAAGGAAGGGTGGGACATACTTGAAGAAGACAACAGTTATGATGGCGGAGGAGAGGCTGATATTCGCTGTATCAGACAATCTGGTATTGTTTGTTCTGACGCTAAAAAGCTATCATGATCAAAATTTAAAAGCAAATGCTTGGAGGAATGTGTCTACATCTGTTGGCATGTCAGGTGAGTGTGTGTTCCTTTGTCACGGTCATATTTCTTACAAGTTTGTTGCAGTAGATAAGGAAGGGGGAGGGGTGGTAGGACACTGATACTGTCTACTCAGACTCCTGTTTTCCATGTCATCATATTTTACATCCAGAGCTGCTAAAACACGTTTCCTGTCCATTGTTATTTAGAGACTGCAATTAAAAAAAATAAGTAGAAAGTCTGACCATATGAAAAGCAGAAGTGCTGAGCTGAGAGTGACAAGCTGTTGCTGGGATACAGGGCACATGCTTTTTTTCCCAGAGCGCAGTGCACAAGCGCTGAAAAAAAACCCCACAAAACGTTCAGAGCAGTCGGGCGACATAAAACGTATTTTGTGGACACACAGCCTAAATATGTCTAAAGATGAAATACAGAGAACTGAGTCAAGCGTTGCTTATCCTCAGCACAACTCAGGCTTTACACACCTGATTAGACAAAATCATGCGACCCCTGTCACATGAGTTCTAGGGTTTACATAAAGATCTCTGCAAACCATTAAGAGTTATAATTTGTAGTAACTTGTTAAAAATGAGTGTAAATGCACAGCATGAGTCAGACTACATATCTAATGAGACAGCTAGGAGCTACCTTAAGTTACGACTAGTAAAAAAAACACATAGCTAAGGGGTTGGTGAAGAATCTGGGATGGTTCAAAGACATACCATCACAGAAAAACATCTCATTGGTCTTTGCAGGTCACAGCCTGATAGAATTTGGAGCTAAGTCTTTGGTCACCTGAGACTAAAATAAATATGTTGCTCTCAGAAGATCCACCAAGATCATGTGACTTTGAGCATGACACGCCAGTGAAGCATGAGGTGGTAATGTGATGATACAAGTCTTAGGGTGTTGGAGAGAAGACATCTATGAATGAACCACTACATGAAACTAGAAAAGCACTCGGAGAGCGCAGACCTCTGCCAAGTATCTCAGTTCCCGCTAATATTGGGATTTTCCCCAAATATAATAGTGCTACATTTATTTTATCTATATTTTCAGATTCCTTGACCATCAAAACATACCTTTAGCAATTGGATTGACATTGATATCTGTATTAGTTCAGTAGTTATTGACAAAAAGCACTTTTTCGGTAATGGCGGTTTTCTTGTGGATATAGCTCCATAGCTTTTGAAGATACAACAAATCCATTGGCACACTACTGATTCCTCAGTGTCTTGGCTATATTTTGGTGTTTGTTGTATGTTTATATCTTAATTTGTTATCTCACAGTGATGAAAATTCCAAAGATCCCCTATTATTTCCCGTTCTGGATCACAGTATCCGGATTTTTTGCAAGATCCAGATCAGTGTTTGATATTTCCTAGAACGTATTGGGATCTTATCCTGTATTTTTTTGGCAAGCGTCCTGACCATTTATTGTGGAGTTATATACACATGTGCTAAAAATGGCCCTCTCTCGCAATGATAAAGAATCCTTTAAAAAATTCCTGGATCCAGACGGTGATCCGGATCACTCCCAAAATCTAATCATTTCTTCCTTGTCTCATTTGGGACCTGTCCTGAAAATTTTATCAAAATGCGTTCATAACTTTTTTGAGTTATGTTGGTAACAGACAGATAGACAAACAGACAAACAAACCCCAGTAAAAACATAACCTCCTTGGCGGAGGTAATTATGGTGAGCATCCAAACTTTGCAGCCAAGATCTCAGCAGGGTTTGCTCAGAGGAAAATTAGTCTTACCAGTGAGGGAAGCTCCTTGCTGAAAATGGAGAGGAGGAGTCTGTCAATACAGACGAAGGGAAAAACCTTGTACTCCCCCCCCCCAACCAAAAAAAAAAAAAAAATCTGACAATGAAGGCTATCTCCAACGTGGAATCAAGAGGTGGGGTACACCCTAAAAAGACCATCAGTCCAGCCACACTGCAGTGGCTAAGCTAAGAAACTGGTGTTTTAGTCCAGCGTTCTGGCATCAGAGATCACTTATGCAACCCTTCAGCTTCCTTATGCATGGCTTTTGTATGAGGCATTACATCATCATTCTAAGCTTCAAAATACTAGAGCAAATTCAAAGTGTTACAAGTTCAATGCCAATGGAGCACATCAATGCATGCCAGTGTCACCACCGACTGTGACCAAGCTGCAATAGATTATGTGCCCAAAATGAGAGAGTGTTGGAGCCATCGATCGATCTATGTGATGAAAATAATTGTGAGCTGCAACCTTAAATGTATAAGTTTCAACAGTCAAGACTTCTTTGAGACCAATTCATGGTGACACAAATGCATTGGTGCGCGAGTGAGCACACTGTGGGCGTGATGTACAGTATCTCACAAAAGTGAGTATGCTCCTCACATTTTTGTAAATATTTTATTATATCTTTTCATGGGGCAACACTGACGATATGACAGTTTGATACAATGTAAAGTAGTCAGTGTACAGCTTGCATAACAGTGTAAATTTGCTGTCCCCTCAAAATAACTCAACACACAGCCATTAATGTGTAAACCGCTAGCAACAAAAGTGAGTACATCTCAAGTGAAAATGTCCAAATTGTGTCCAATTAGCCATTTTCCCTACCCAGTGTCATGTGACTCGTTAGTGTTACAAGCTCTCAGGTGTGAATGGGGAGCAGGTGTGTTAAATTTGGTGTTATCGCTCTCACACTCTCTCATACTGGTCACTGGAAGTTCAACATGGCACCTCATGGCAAAGAACTCTCTGAGGATCTGAAAAAAAAAGAATTGTTGCTCTACATTCATCTCTCGGCGCCACACCAGTCGGCTGCCTTTTGCAACAGCGGCTCGATTCCGAGTTTTTTTTTCCCTTCCTCTCTCTTTTGATCACTTTTTTTTTTTTTTCACCCCACTTATATCACGGACACACAGATCGTCCCAAATGTCTCCTGAGCCGGTGGACGGAGCCACTGTTTATAGCAGGATTCGATACAACAGGGAAGAGCTGCTAGCATTTAACCGCCACCCGGTCCCACTGGAAAAACTCGACATACCGAGAGAACTGAGGCGAAAACGCCGCGGCTGCCGGGCTGGAGTAAGGCGGAGGACAAAAAATATAAGGTACAGACCCTCCCTTCCATCTGTTGTCATGGGAAATGTACGGTCGATACTGGGAAAGTTAGATGAGCTAGCGGCTATCTCCCGTTATGATAGCACTTACCGGGAGTGCTCTCTCCTTTTGTTTACTGAGACGTGGCTAACTGAACTAGCAGCAGATGCTAACATTGAGCTGGAGGGTTTTCACATGATACGAGCTGACCGAACACCAGAGAGTGGCAAAACTAGGGGCGGTGGAGTGATAATGTATGTTAACAACAACTGGTGCAGACCGGGACATATCACTGTTAAACAACGACACTGCAGCAAAGACATTGAGTTGCTAGCTGTTAGCATGAGGCCTACATATCTCCCGAGAGAACACTCACACATGATCTGCATTGTTGTTTATGCAAATCCGACGGCGAACGCTGGGACAGCGCGTGACGTCATCCATTCAGTAACCAGCAGGCTGCAGACAGAACACCCAGATGCTCTTCTCCTCATCTCAGGCGATTTCAACCACGTTTCACTGTCTCCCATTCTGCCCACTTTCACCCAGTATGTCACATGCCACACTAGAGACAATAAAACACTGGATTTGTTCTACGCAAACACTAAGGAGGCGTACACCTCATCACAACTCCCCCCACTTGGGAGATCGGATCACAACTTGGTTCATCTCCGACCGGTGTACAAACCCCTAGTGCACAGACAACCTCCGGCCATGCACACTGTGGAGTTATGGTCTGAGGAGACAATGGACACTCTAAAGGACTGTTTTGAAGCCACTGCCTGGAAGCAGCTCTGCGATCCACATGGTGAGGACATCGATGGCCTCATTCACACCTTCACGGGCTACATCAGCTTCTGTGTGGACAAATCCGTTCCCACCAAGACCATACGGCGTCACTCAAACAACAAACCCTGGATCAACCCTGAGATAAAAACACTTCTGAGAGAGAAGAAGAGGATCTTCAGGTCGGGGAACAGGGAGATGCTGAAGTCCGTACAGAGGGAGCTGAGGAGAAAGATCAGAGAAGGCAAGGACAGCTTCAGGAAGAAGATGGAGGACAAGCTGCAACAGAGCGACATCAGCGGGGTCTGGAGAAACCTCAAAACCATCTCGGGGCTCCAGAATACCTCCCCCCAGGCCACGGGGGGCAGGGAGTGGGCGAACAACCTGAATCTGTTTTTCAATAGATTTGACCAACCGCCCTCCCCCCTGTCTGCACAACAACCACTGCTGCCTCTAAGAAATCAAGTCCTGCTACCCACTCCCCACTCCACCGACACCCCCCCCACTCCCAACACACAGCCCCCCATCCTGACCCTGACCAAGACCCAGGTGAGGACGGAGCTGAGGAAGATCAAGGCGAGGAAGGCGTCGGGACCGGACGGCATCAGCGCAAAGCTCCTCAAGTCCTGTGCAGACCAGCTGTGTGGGATTGTGACATATATCTTCAACATGAGCCTGAAACTGGGGAGGGTACCACAGCTGTGGAAAACATCTTGTGTGGTACCTGTACCAAAAACTTCCCACCCCAAAGACCTGAACAGCTTCAGACCGGTGGCCTTGACGTCCCACTTGATGAAGACCCTGGAGAGACTGCTCCTTGCTCATCTCCGCCCCCTGGTGGAACCAGCGATGGATCCACTCCAGTTCGCCTACCAGCATGGCATTGGGGTGGAGGATGCGGTGATCTTCCTCCTTCACCGTTCTCTGTCCCACCTGGAGAAGCCCGGGAATATGGTGAGGATCATGTTCTTTGACTTCTCCAGTGCTTTCAACACCATCCAACCGATGATCCTGAAGGACAAGCTGCTGCGCGCAGGGGTGGACCAGCACCTGTCATCATGGATCCTGGACTACCTCACGAACCGGCCTCAGTTTGTGAGAACCCGGGACTGTGTTTCCGACACGATCATCAGTAGCACGGGGGCCCCCCAGGGAACGGTGCTGGCTCCCTTCCTGTTCACTCTTTATACTGCGGACTTCTCACACAACACAACACATTGCCATCTACAGAAGTTCTCTGATGACTCTGCGATCGTTGGTCTCATCTCCAGCGGAGATGAAGCTGAGTACAGAGGGCTTATCCAGGACTTTGTGGACTGGTGCCATCGGAACTGCCTCCAGATCAACGCGAGGAAAACTAAGGAGCTGGTGGTGGACTGCCGCAGGCATGGGCAGCCCCTCACAGCACCAGTAAATATACAGGGAACAGACATCGAGATGGTGACATCCTACAAGTACCTGGGTATTCATCTGAACAATAAACTAGACTGGTCACACAATACTGACACACTCTACAAGAAGGGACAGCGCAGGCTGTTCCTGCTGAGGAGACTCAGGTCTTTTGGTGTACAAGGGGCGCTGCTGAAGTCATTCTATGACACGGTGGTGGCATCAGCCATCACTTTTGGAGTGGTCTGCTGGGGCAGTGGCATTACTGCAGCCAATAGGAAGAGACTGAACAAACTGATTAAGAAAGCTAGCTCTGTCCTGGGGCAGCGCCTTGATCCGATGGAGGAGATAGGAGAGAGAAGGACGGTGGCTAAACTGTCATCTCTGCTGGAGTCCGAGTTCCACCCTATGCAGGACATACTGGATGCACTGAGGAGCTCATTTAGCAGCAGACTACATCATCCCAGGTGCACAACCGAGAGGTTTCGTAGGTCCTTCCTACCAACGGCTGTCAGACTGTACAACCTAAGCAGGGCTGCTCGCAGAGATAGCAAAAAGACGTAACAAACTAATAGTTTTTTGAATGCAAAAGATGCAATAGACTTACACAATGGTCCTCTCCGGCATACAACTAGGAACATACCGGTCGCTATGGAGGGTGAGAATATGTATGGGCACATAATCATACCATGTAGGATAACTAAATAGACGGTTATGCTGTTTCATCCCACCTAGCAACAATGCTCTGCACTGTGTGTGTTTATATATTTACATATTTATTCCATCTAGCTACAATGCTCTGCACTGGGTGTGTTTATATTTATATATCTATATATTTATTCCATCTAGCTACAATGCTCAGCACTGGGTGTGTTTATATTTATATATCTATATATTTATTCCATCTAGCTACAATGCTCCGCACTGTGTTTTTATATATCTACATATTATTCCATCTAGCTACATTGCTCCGCACTGTGTGTGTTTATATACTTGCATATTTATTCCACCTAGCTGCAATGCTCCGTACTGTGGGTGTTTATATATTTACATATTTATTCCATCTAGCTACAATGCTCTGCACTGTGTGTTCATATATTCATATATTTATTCCATCCAGCTACAATGCTCTGCACTGTGTGTCTGTGTGTGTGTGTGTGTATATATATATTTTATAGTAATATGTACATATGTATATTAGCTGCTCTTGCTTGCTTGTTTTTTTTCTTGCCTTCTGATTGTTGCTCTGAGTGTTGCTATCCCTGTGCTGTTGCAATCCTGGAATTTCCCCGTTGTGGGACTAATAAAGGCTTATCTTATCTTATCTTATCTTATAAAGATGTCCTAGGCTATAAGAAGACTGCCAACACCCTTAAACTGAGCTGCAGCATGGTAGCCAAGACCATACAGTGGTTTAACAGGACAGGTTCCACTCAGAACAGGCCTCGCCATGGTCAACCAAAGAAGTTGAGTGCACGTGCTCAGCGTCATATCCAGAAGTTGTCTTTTGAAAATAGAAGTATGAGTGCTGCCAGCATTGCTGCAGAGGTTGAAGGGGTGGGGGGTTAGCCTGTCAGTGCTCAAACCATACGCCACACACTGCATCAAATTGGTCTGCATAGCTGTTGTCCCAGAAGGAAACCCCTTTTAAAGATGATGCACAAGAAAGCCCGCAAGCAGTTTGCTGAAGGCAAGCAGACTAAGGGCATGGATTACTGGAACCATGTCCGGTGGCTTGATGAGACAGAGATAAACTTATTTGATTCAGATGGTGTCAAGTGTGTGTTGCAGCAACCAGGTGAGGAGTCCAAAGACAAGTGTGTCTTGCCTACAGTCAAGCATGGTGATGGGAGTGTCATGGTTTGGGGCTACATGAGTGCTGCCGGCACTGGGAAGCTACAGTTCACTGAGGGAACCATGAATGCCAACATGTACTGTGACATAATGAAACAAAGAATGATTGGAAACTGGGCTGCAGGGCAGTATTCCAACATGATAACCACCCCAAACACATCTCCAAGACAACCACTGCCTTGCTAAAGAAACTGAGGGTAAAGGTGATGGACTGGCCAAGCATGTCTTCAGACCAGGCCTTATTCATGCTGCATTTCCCATGTAGTCCGCTTTGGTCCGCGTGCGCTTTGGATGAGCCCAACACGCACGCGGTGCTGTTCATGCTCACTTTTTTCATCTACCCAGGCCAAGCGGCTGACGCATGCACACAACCATCATTTGTAGTTTCACTCCCTCCCGATAGGTAGCGCCAATGCGCTGATGCGCTAGGATTTTCAGCAACAAAGAAATGCTGCTTGCTTTCTGCTGCTTGACTTCCCGGTTTTCACTCCTTTTCCACGAAGATGCTGCTGCTGCTGAAGTATTTATGTATGATTCATGTATGTTTATTCTCGTCTTCTGTTTCCTCGTTGTCTTCTTCGTCTACTTTGTCTTGGTATGCTGTGCCGATATCGCTACCTTGTGAATGGGACATTGCACATGCACTTTTCAACACGTTCAGGTTGTGGGCAGGTGGCGCGGTCACAAAATTTGAGCTGCACGTGGTCGGCAACGGTTGAGCACTGCGGACACTACCGGAGTGGAGACGATGACGTAAATTTCGTCACACAAGGTTTCCGGTTACACGTATGTATGCGGGCAGCACAGTTGCAGCATGAATCCAGCTTTAACCCTATTGAGCATCTGTGGGGCATCCTCAAACGGAAGGTGGAGGAGCGCAAGGTCTCTAACATCCACCAGCTCCATGATGTTATAATGGAGGAGTGGAAGAGGATTCCAGTGGCAACCTGTGAAGCTCTAGTGAACACCATGCCCAAGAGAGTTAAGGCAGTACTGGAAAATAATGATAGCCACACAAAATATTGACACTTTGGGCACTATTTGGACATTTTAACTTTGGGGTGTACTCAGTTTTGTTGCCAGCATTTTAGACATTAATGGCTGTGTGTTTAGCTATTTTGAGGGGACAGCAAATTTACACCGTTATACAAGCTGTACACTGACTACTTTACATTGCATCAAAGTGTCATATCTTCAGTGTTGTCCCATGAAAAGATATACTAAAATATTTACAAAAATGTGAGGGTTGTACTCACTTTTGTGAGATACCGTAAATGTTGTCATCTTCCCTTCCACAGAGGCTGAGTGCAAACCGAACACGTGCAGCCCCAAAAAGTATGGAAAGTATGCAAGCAGTCAGTACTTATTTACCCTGAAACGAGCTCCTTATTGTGCTTTGTCCTCATCACTCTATATATAATTCAAGAAAATCTGTGTGTCTGTATGTGTGTCACAATCATAGGACTCGCTACAAGATCATAGAACTCGCTATGACATCACGAAAGATCAAAGGCAGGCATCACTCACAAGCATAGGACTCACTATGACATCATCAAAGATCATAGGACTTGCTATGACATCATCAAAGATCAAAGGCAGGCATCACTGAATGAGTGGTGACGTGCTTGCCTACACTTGCTTTCTACGGGCATGCAAAAATACTTGCTTATACTTGGTTTGTACGGGCATGCATGGGTATGCACTAGTTTTATTTGATTCTGGGAGCTCAAATCTTGTTACTGCGCTCGCTTTCATATGTGGACATATGGACTATAGATTATTTTCAATACATGAGTGTTAAGTGCGGCTTTGTGGCAGTGTCTGACAACTACTTTGAATAGTGCTGTGTATGCAAGTGCAATTAACAGACCGCTACTCTGTGCTGGCCTTTACAGTATCATTTTGTTGACGATTCTCTGATATGTCAATGCCATGGCATCATTCAAACACTTCTTATAACTTTGGCAGACAGAATCACAGTACTCTGTGATAGCATGCGTGAGATTTTCCAAAAAAGCATACATATGAAGCAGATGACTTTATTATCATTCAGTCCATACAGCAGAACAAAATCACATTTCTCCTATCTACAATGTTAATCATATGTAGAATCAGAAGGGCCGCTGCCATGCAAGGTGCTGCTATGAACAACTTTTTCCTTCCCCCATTTTTGTGAGTACCAAGCTAGAAAGTATCATTTTATATGGTCTTTGGTATGACCCAGCCAGGGCTTGAACCCACAACCTCCCAGCTGTGGGGCAGATGCGCTACCACTAAGCCGCCACTCCAGTAGAGCTTTTGAAATCAAAGTACCAAACACTTGTAATGGTTATAATATGACTGAACAGCCCACAGTAATAGGCCTGACACCCCACAGTCCCATTGTTCCCCTTCCAAGTTGTGCCAATGAAATTAAAGTGATCTTACAGAACTCCTTGTAGTGTCCAATCATGTCACCATTTAAGGTCTGCCACACCCTATATAGTCACTGATGCTTCAAACCGGTCATTACAAGGTCTTCTGACTCTGTCCAAGTTATTCCAATAAAGGTGGTTCTTCCCCCAAGAAATCATATTTTAATGAGACGCTAAAATAGCAGAGACACATCTGGGAGTATTAAATACTGCTGATCATGACCTGATAGAGCCAACATCACAGGCTATGCTGCATGTACCTATCTCTAACTTTAACTCTGTGATTGAGTCGTACTGATGCTCTTTGACAGTTGAGTTAAGTTTCTCTGAAATCTCAGTGGACAAAAAATGAGCTGCAGGCAGAGCAGCTGACAGATACCAGTGTGTGTGTACACACACAGAGTATTACACATACACACTCAGATGTGTGTGTTTGTATTACGTGAGGATCACATTGCGATTCACATGCCAAGAAACTTGCAACTCCAAAACCTCCAACCTTCTGCTACCACACTTGTATGTGTGACACTCTGTGGGTGCTCTCTCACTTAATTTAATTTAACTTTTCAAACATAACTACAGGCCTGAAAATCTTGACAAGGACAATATCAGCTTATTGTATTATTGTCCCTTGTCCCTCCATGTTCAAAGCCTGCTATCATGCATGAAAGTCTATAAGCTCCTTGACTCTCACATTGTCAAAAGCTACATTATAAGCAAGTCAAGACCTTTCATCCCTGTACATATGAAGCAATAAACACCCCAGATGTGCCACAGACCTTGACCTGTCTTTGCTGATGTTAGAGGTGGATTAAGCATGGTAATGAGTCTAGCAAAGAAACAAAGCAGGATACAACATAAAGCTCAGTACATAACAGTATTGACCTGTAAGAAGAGGAGGGACACCTGAATTGATATAAAATGAAATGAGAAAGTACAGTTTTTACTGAGACCTCATAAATGTTAAAATTAAACTGTGTACTCCACAAATGCTGTTGCTATTGTTTGTTGCAAAGGAATATTTGAAGTTCTGAAAAATGACTGTCCTGACTGCCTACCTCTGACCAGTTTCAAAAATCACCCTGATTATGAAAGTAAATCAAGGTTTTCTTCATCCAGCTATGGCCATTTAAACTAGGAGAAAAATGATGAAAGCTCAAAAAATATTTATTTTTGCATTTATGTTGGAATAAAACTGAAAATATGGCATACAAATAGGCATTAAAAACCTCCTAGACAAATAGGAGTGCTGCAACATCATACGTATGTTTTGCCAAGAGCCATTGTGCAGTCTGTGTCCACTGTTGATTTTGCATACCAAATAAGCAATTCCATTATATGAAAACAAGCCCAAATGAAGAAGCTTTTAAAAAAAATTGCTATATAAGATAAGATAAGATAAGCCTTTATTAGTCCCACAACAGGGAAATTCCAGGATTGCAACAGCACAGGGATAGCAACACTCAGAGCAACAATGAGAAGGCAAGAAAAAACAAGAGCAGCTAATATACATATGTACGTTTAAACATAAATTTAAAGACACACAGTGCGGAGCATTGTAGCTAGATGGAATAAATATATAAATATATAAACACAGTGCAGATCATTGCAGCTAGATGGAATAAATATATAAATATATAAACACACACAGTGCGGAGCATTGTAGCTAGATGGAATAAATATGTGAATATATAGTCACACGCACACGGTGTGGAGCGTTGTAGCTAGATGGAATAAATATGTAAATATATAAACACACACAGTGCGGAGCATTGTAGCTAGATGGAATAAATATGTAAGTATATAAACACACACACAGTGTGGAGCATTGTCGCTAGATGGAATAAATATATAAACACACAGTATGGCGCATTGTAGCTAGATGGAATAAATATGTAAATATATAAACACACACAGTGCAGAGCATTGTAGCTAGATGGAATAAATATGTAAGTATTTAAACACACACAGTGTGGAGCATTGTCGCTAGATGGAATAAATATATAAACACACACAGTGCAGAGCATTGTAGCTAGATGGAATGAAACAGCATAACCGTCTACTTAGTTATCCTACATGGTGTGATTATGTACCCATACATATTGTCACCCTCCATAGCTACCGGTATTTTCCTAGTTTTATACCGGAGGGAACCATTGTGTAAGTCTTTTGCGTCTTTTGCATTCAATACTATTAGGTTATCACGTCTTTTTGCTATCTCTGCGAGCAGCCCTGCTTAGGTTGTACAGTCTGACAGCCGTAGGTAGGAAGGACCTGTGGAATCTCTCGGTTGTGCACCTAGGATGATGTAGTCTGCTGCTAAATGAGCTCCTTAGTGCATTCAGTATGTCCTGCATAGGGTGGAACTCGGACTCCAGCAGAGATGACAGTTTAGCCACCATCCTTCTCTCTCCCATCTCCTCCACTGGGTCAAGGCGCTGCCCCAGGACAGAGCTAGCTTTCTTGATCAGTTTGTTCAGTCTCTTCCTATCCACTGCCCCAGCAGACCACTCCAAAAGTGATGGCTGATTCCACCACCGTGTCGTAGAATGTCTTCAGCAGCAGCCCTTGTACACCAAAAGACCTGAGTCTCCTCAGTAGGAACAGCCTGCGCTGTCCCTTCTTGTAGAGTGTGTCAGTATTGTGTGACCAGTCTAGTTTATTGTTCAGATGAACACCCAGGTACTTGTAGGATGTCACCATCTCGATGTCTGTTCCCTGTATATTTACTGGTGCTGTGAGGGGTTGTCCTTGCCTGCGGCAGTCCACCACCAGCTCCTTAGTTTTCCTCTCGTTGATCTGGAGGCAGTTCCGATGGCACCAGTCCACAAAGTCCTGGATAAGCCCTCTGTACTCAGCTTCATCTCCGTTGGAAATGAGGCCAACGATCGCAGAGTCATTAGAGGACTTCTGTAGATGGCAGTGTGTTGTGTTGTGTGAGAAGTCCGCAGTATAAAGGGTGAACAGGAAGGGAGCCAGAACCGTTCCCTGGGGGGCCCCCGTGCTACCGATGATCGTGTCGGACACACAGTCCCGGGTTCTCACAAACTGTGGCCGGTTTGTGAGGTATTCCAGGATCCATGATGACAGGTGCTGGCCCACCCCTGCGCACAGCAGCTTGTCCTTCAGGATCATTGGTTGGATGGTGTTGAAAGCACTGGAGAAGTCAAAGAACATGATCCTCACCGCATTCCCGGGCTTCTCCAGGTGGAACAGAGAACGGTGAAGGAGGAAGATGACCGCATCCTCCATCCCATTGCCATTCTGGTAGGCGAACTGGAGTGGATCCATCGCTGATCCCACCAGGGGGCGGAGGTGAGCAAGGAGCAGTCTCTCCAGGGTCTTCATCATGTAGGACGTCAGGGCCACTGGTCTGTAGCTGTTCAGATCTTTGGGGTGGGAAGTCTTTGGTACAGGTACCACACAAGATGTTTTCCACAGCTGTGGTACCCTCCCCAGCTTCAGGCTCAGGTTGAAGATGTTCTCCACAATTCCACACAGCTGGTCTGCACAGGACTTGAGGAGCTTTGCACTGATGCCGTCCGGTCCTGATGCCTTCCTCGCCTTGATCTTCCTCAGCTCCGTCCTCACCTGGGTCTTAGTGAGGGTCAGGTTGGGAGGCTGTGTGTTGGGAGTTGGGGGGGGGGGATGGTGGAGTGGGGAGTGGGCATCAGGACTTGATGTCTTCAGAGGCAGCAGTGGTTGTTGTGCAGTCGGGGGGGAGGGCGAATGAAAAACATATAACTAATTGTTCTCCTTTTGGCTGCTCCCTTAAGGGATCACCATAATAGATCATGAGCCTGCATCTCACCCTGTCCCTTTGCATCCTCTTCTCTTACACCACCCCTCTCCATGTCCTCCTTCACTACATCCATGAATCTTGTCTGTAGTCTTTCTCTTTTCCTCCTGCCTGGCAGCTCCATCTTCAACATCCTTTGTTCAATATCTCCACTATCCCTCCTCTGCACATGTCCAACCCATCTCAGCCTTGCCTCTCTTACGCTGTCACCAAACTGCTCAACCTGAGCTGTCCCTCTAATTGCTGAAGAAAAAACATGTTGAAGCTTGCTTAAAGTTTATGAAGATCCAGATGTATGAAACAGTGTGTACACAGGAATCCAAGTACATTTCCTTTGTACATCCCAATATACTTGAAATTGAACGCACGTGAGGAAATACCGGACTCCTGCCTTCACACGCCTCTATCTGAATATGTAATTACATGCAAATAGATATGCAAATAGATATATACAGTGCATCCGGAAAGTATTCACAGCGCTTCACTTTTTGCACATTTTATTATGTTACAGCCTTATTCCAAAATGGATTAAATTCATTTTTTTTCTCAAAATTCTACACACAATACCCCATAATCAAAATGTGATTTTTTTTTTTAATTTTTACAAATTTATTAAAAACTAGTGCATACCTGTGCATGCCCGTGCATAATACAAGCACATGGTCGTAGAAACCAAGTATAAGCAAGTATTTCTGCATGCCCGTAGAAAGTTACTGTTAAAATGGCAACAGTAACAATGGCGATGCCTGCCTTTGATCTTTCACATCACCACTTGTTCAGTGATGCTGGGCTTTGATCTTTGATGATGTCATAGAATGAAGTATGTGGCGGTAGTGCACCTGTAGGCTGGTTGCCAACCGCCAATCAAATCTAAAAGAAGAAGAAGAAGACTGATGCCTGCCTTTGATCTTTGATGTCAGATGCCTGCCTTTGATCTTTGTGATGTCAGAGTGAGTCCTATGATCTTTGATGACGTCATAGCAAGTCCTATGATTGTGAGTGATGCCTGCCTTTGATCGTTGATGATGTAATAGCAAGTCCTATGATGGTGAGAGATGCCTGCCTTTGATCTTTGCTGATGTCATAGCAATTCCTATGAGCTTTTAGCGAGTCCTATGATTGTGACAGACACACACATAGTCCTATGATCGTGACAGACAGACAGACAGACATACACACACACACACACACACACACACAGATTTTCTTCTTCTTATAGATTTGACTGGCGGTTGGCAACCAGCTTACAGGTGCATTACCGCCACGTACTTCACTCTAAATCATCACTCTCTGGTCAGGAGCTGTAGTCCGTATCTATATTACTCTATCACTATCTTCATTCTATATACTAGTCACTCTGTATCATCTTGTGGGTTCTCGAATTATACTAGTGCATACCTGTGCATGCCCATGCATACCCGTACATGCCTGTAGAAACCAAGTATAAGCAAGTATTTCTGCATGCCCGTAGAAAGCAAGCACGTCACCACTTGTTCAGTGATGACTACCTTTGATCTTTGATGATGTCATAGCAAGTCCTATGATCTTTGATGATGGCCTATGATCGTGAGTGACGCTGCATGCCCGTAGAAAGTTACTGTTACCATGGCAACAGTAACCATGGTGAAACCTGCTATTGATCTTTGACATCATCTATCGTTCAGTGATGCCTGCCTTTGACTGTGATGCCTGCCTTTGATGATGTCAAAGCAAGTCCTATGATCATGAGTGATGCTTGCCGTTGATCTTTGATGATGTCATAGCGAGTCCTATGATCATGAGTGATGCCTGCCTTTGATCTTTGATGCCCTATGAACGTGAGTGAGCATAATTGAATCGGTGAATTCAAAAAGGGCCCAAGACCCCCTTGAAAAAGTGTGGACTTGGGCCCTTTTTGAATTCACCGATTCAATTGATTCCTGCCTTTGATCTTTGATGATGTCATAACAACTCCTATGACCATGAGTGATGCCTGCCTTTGATCTTTTGGTGGCTATATGATGTCATATAGAAATCATGTACACATCAAAGGCACATTAATAAAGGTGATCCCATGCTCTTTTAGCGAGTCCTATGGTCGTGACAGACACACACACAGACAGACACACAGACACAGACAGACACACAGAGATTTCTTGAATTATATATGTGTCATGTCATGATTACAACACGGTCCAGGGACGTATGGTTTTTTTCGTACATAAGGAGTTGTTCAGAACTCCTTATGCAAGGATGCAGAGTGATGATAATCAAGTCAGTGGCGGTAATGCACCTGTAGGCTGGTTGCCAACCACCAATCAAATCTAAAAGAAGAAGTAGATTACAAAAATAATCAGCTCACGTACAAGATGCTTCACCAGTGAATGCACACGACACAGAGAATCAAAGTTTAAACACAATTTTATTGAATGAGTGAATGCAGGATTAGTGGGAAAAAAACACCTCACTCACCAGAGGAACACCCAGCCTGTAAGGAGGGAGACGAGAGCAGGTTAGTATGAGGAGGAGACAGGGAGCAATGAATAACTGGAATATTCTTACGAATGGGAGCAGAGAGCCCGACAGAGAAATGCAGCAAGGCAGAGATGTTCCAGTGAAGAAACTGTGGATGAGTAGGGATGGGGAGATGTCTGACCGGGTGGAGAAGGCAATCCAGAACGATGATGATGATGATGGAGCAGGTGAGCGCACAGCAACCCCTGGGCACACACTGCAGAGATGGCAGCAACCTGAGAAGGTGGAAGAGAAAAAGAGATTAATGTCTGGGTTCCTTGATAACTTAACCCTTTCACTGTCCACATTTTATGGATGAGTCACGCACCCCCAGTGGCACAGCGCAGCAACTGCACGTGTCAACTTACTGACATCCCCCGACTATACTGAGAATTTGTACTAATCTGTGTTGATCTGACAGTTTAGAAGATGGCAGACACGCGCCAAAGGAATCATGGCTGACATGGAATATCAGCAAAGAAGAAGAAATCCTCATTATTATTCTTCCTTTTTCCACTTTGAGCTCACACACCAATGTGGATGCCGCCATGTTTGGTCATCGTGGCAGTGATGATGACTGAAACTGCATGAAACGGGAAAAATACCGGTGTAATACAAACGAAATTCATGTGGGATAATCATGAGAGTTTGTAGATGTGGAAGGGGTGTAAATTACTAAGTAAACGTGAAACATTGGGCACGATGGATGAAAACAGACCGGTCACGTGGGCGAGCCCCCCCCCCCCCCCCCCCCCCAGCAACAAGTAAGAGAAATATATGTTTTTTTTGACATTTTATTGATTTTCTGGTTCATTTACTTTGAAGATTAGATAAAAGCATACCCCTGTAGACAAATCAGCGTAAAAAAAAACAGACCATTCTTTGTGTAAATATGTCCAAAGTCCACTTTTGACTGAGTTATGTAATTTATATAGCTACCGCAACACTATGCAAATTAGATGTGTAAATTTATTCCTATCTGAAACTTTGAATCATATTCTACATCTTTCTAATTGACAGTAAGCCATTGTCTCTTGTAACTTGGAAGTTATAGCCTTGGAAATCTGAACTATTTTACTGACAAATTTTTTTTTACCACTCTTGACCACTTGGGGGGGGGGGCTTGAGTTGCCTTGCGTTGCCCCAGCATGGCGCCAAGGGCAATTAGCGGGTTAAGCTTCACTTACTTTTATCTTCAATGGCAGTATAGCCAATGAGCCAGCGCTGTAGCATTCACAAACTGGTCCTTTCAAGTGCTGGCAGGTAAGAGACAGCAGGTGCATCCACTTACACAGGTATACTGATTACCTGCGGAGCTGGGGACTAGATGAGGAACCTCCCACAGGAAGGGAGGGGGGAGCACGCTTTCCTGATCATAACAGTCTCCCCCCCCCTCAAGTGACAGCTCCTGGCAGCCCACCAGGCTTGTTGGGATGGGCTCGGTGAAAGGCCTGGACCATCCCCTTGTCATGGAAGTGAGAACCGGGGATCCATGACCTTTCTTCGGGTCCGTAGCCCTTCCAGTGGACCAAGTACGGCAATCCCTGACGGCGAACATCCAGAATTCTCTGAACGGTGTAGGTGGTCTGGCCGTCAAGGATCCGAGGAGGAGGAGGAGGCCGGGGGGGGGGGCACAGAGAGGACTGGCAGAGAGGGGCTTTATCTTGGATGCATGAAAGGTAGGGTGAATACGGAGAGTTGGTGGAAGCTCCAGGCAGACTGTCATCCATCCATCTTCTTCCGCTTAATGCTTTTTGGGGGGCTGGAGCCTATCCCAGCATCTTTGGGCAAGAGGCAGGGTCCACCCTGGACAGATTGCCAGTCCATTGCAGGGCACATCATTGATAATTCTGGAGATGGAAAACGGCCCCAGGAAGCAAGGTGACAACTTCTGAGACTCCGTCCTCAGAGGCACCTGGTTTGCCGACAGCCACACCCTCTGCCCGACCGAATATCTCAGCACTGGAACCCATCTGCGGTCCGGTCCGTGTACTGTCGGTTCATTCAGTGGAGCGGAGAAGCGCAGCCCGGGTGGCCCTCCAGAGACGGCGGCAACGGCGAGCGTGGGCCCCTACAGATGGCACGGCAACCTCCCTCTCCGCCATGGGCAACAGGATGGGGTGGGGGTACCCCATAGATGCCTCAAAAGGTGTTAATCCAGTAGCTGAGGAGACTGAAGAGTTGTGAGCGTACTCCACCCAGGTCAGATGAGTGCTCCAAGTAGATTGGTTGCAGGATGCCACACATCTGAGGGCGGCCTCCAGGGACTGGTTGGTACGCTCAGCCTGCCCGTTGCTCTGATGGTGGTATCCAGATGAAAGGCTGACTGTGGTGCCCAGGGAAGGACAAAATGACTTCCACACTTGGGAGGTAAATTGTGGACCCCGGTCAGACACAATGTCCAAGGGAATGCCGTGAAGGCGGATGACGTGGATAGTGAACAGACTGGAAGTATCTGAGGTGGGGGGCAGCTTGGGGAGGGGCACTAAATGAACAGCCGCTGAAAAACAGTCAACAATGATGAATACGACTGTGCTACCATTTGAGGGTGCAAGTCCAGTGTCAAAGTCCAGAGCTACGTGTGACCAAGGGCGCCTGGGCATGGGAGGGGATGAAGCAGCCCGGCGGGAGGGGAAGAGTCGGATTTGTTTCTGGTACATACTTGACAAGCCTTGACATAAACCCGGACGTCCATCCGCAGTGTGAGCCACCAGAACACCTGTTGGATAGGTGGCAGGCAAAATGACTTGTGTGACCCCACCTGATGACGTCGCTGTGGAGGCCGATCATCGGGTCCCCCCTCGAGTTTGGGCTCAGTGGACTGGGCCTGTCGGACCCTCTGCTCGATCTCCCAGGTAAGAGCACCTAGGATACATGAGGAGTGCACAGTGGGTTGGGGAAGGGGGGAGGGGGAGCCCGGCCTGTTGGCATGGTTAAATCTAATAAAGAATAGGGCCCAGCGGGCCTGCCTGACATTTAATCGGCGGGCCGACTGAAGATACTCTAAATTTTTATGGTCGGTCCACACAACAATAGGATGAACCGCTCCCTCCAGCCAGTGCCTCAACTCCTCCAGAGCCAGTTTAATAGCCAGAAACTCTCGGTCCCCTACGTCATAGTTCCTCATGACCGGCGTGAGCCGTTGAGAGAAATATGCACATGGGTGGAGCTTCTGACTGGAGGTTGAGAGCTGCGAGAGGACAGCGCACACCCCCGAATCAGAAGCGTCCGCCTCTACAATGAACTGGAGCAGAGGGCCAACCTGGGCCAAGATGAGTGTGTTGGAAAATAGGTCCTTCAGTTTAGAGAAGGCCCGTTCAGCTGCCTCGGACCAGGTGAAAGGCACCTTGACCGAGGTCAGCTGAGTAAGAGGCCGTGCTACTCTACTGTAATTTCTAATGAATTGGCGGTAAAAATTTGCAAATCCCAAGAAGTGCTGAAGCTCCTTACAGGAGTGGGGTATAGGCAAATCAAACACAGCCTTCACCTTGGCCAGATTGGCCCTCAACTCTCCCTCAGCAACAATAAATCCCAGGAAGGAAGTGGAGCAGATGGAAAACTCGCACATTTCAGCCTTCACAAAGAGCTGGTTTTCCAGGAGCTGCTGTAACACGGCCCTGACATGGACTGAGTGGTCCTCTTGCGTGCGAGAAAAAATGAAAATATTGTCAAGGTAGACAAAAACGAATTGATTAACCATCTTGCAAAGGACATCATTAAGCCTTTGCTGGAAGACGCCGGGGGCATTGGTGAGCCCAAAAGGCATCACAAGTTATTCAAATTTCCCCAGGTGTGTTTCAAAAGCTGTCTTCCATTCGTCCCCCTCACAAATGTGAACTAAATGATACACGTTGCTCAAATCTAATTTGGTAAATACCCACGTGCACTGAAGGAGCTCAAACGCGGAGTTGATCAGGGGCAGAGGGTATTTATCCTTAAAAATAATGGCATTTAGCTCGCGGAAATCTATGCACAGCCGCAGAGATCCGTCCTTCTTTCCGACAAAGAAGAACCCTGCTCCAAGAGGAGCCAAAGAAGGTCGAATGAGGCCGGCGTTCAAAGAGTCCTTAATATAATTTTCCATCACCTCTCTCTCCAGCCCTGAAGGCTGTAGAGCCGGCTG
Source organism: Pholidichthys leucotaenia (assembly GCA_020510985.1). Taxonomy (NCBI): domain Eukaryota; kingdom Metazoa; phylum Chordata; class Actinopteri; order Cichliformes; family Pholidichthyidae; genus Pholidichthys; species Pholidichthys leucotaenia. Next base: position 413,523,289 of record CM035838.1, read on the forward strand.
AACAGCAACCGCGTACCCGGGAGGAGGTCAATAACACAATCGTAAGAGCGGTGAGGAGGCAAAGAAAGAGCTCTCGACTTGCTAAAGACCTCCCCGAGGTCATGATAGACCTCGGGTACGAGGCTGAGATCCGGCAGCTCCACCGGAGGAGAGGAGATGGAAAGGGACGGTGAACACTTGGCCGGACAGAGACAGGATGCTGGCGACTACAACTCCTGACCAGATAGAGTGATGATACAGAATGAAGTACATGGCGGCAATGTACTTGTAAGCTGGTTGCCAACTGCCAATCAAATCTAAAAGAAGAAGAAGAAGAGCCAGGATGCTAAACAGAAGGGGCTCCAGGAAGAGATGGAATTTTGTGCCCAATTAATTATAGGGTTATGCTTCTGGAGCCACGGATACCCCAGAACCACCAGGGAGGATAAAGAACGATTTGGTCTCCCGGTGGTTCCCGGAAAGGAGAACGGAGTGCGTTCAGTAATGGACGCCACACAACTACCAGATAATGCCGTAACGTTTAATGAAGTCGGCAGTTTAGTCATGGGAATGCCAATCTCCTGCACAAGCCATGAAGAGATGAAATTCTGTTCTGCGCCCAAGTCATTTAATGCCAAAACCCTCCTCTCAACCCCTGGCAACTGAATGAGGGCCGGAATGGAAAAGTTTCCGGGGGAATGAATGGAGTTCCCACCCGTCAGACCCCCCTCGGCTACTGACGGTCCGTGTCTTTTTGGCTTCAAGTGACAAATATCTTGTGCTCTAAAGAGTCCGCAGTACATGCAAGCACTAGCTCTCCTCCGTCTGATCTATGAGCTCATCCAGAGAGGAGGGAACAGCATGAACTGCCAGGTCGTCGCCGAGGTTGGCATTAAGGTTGGCATTAAGACCCTGGAGGAAGGCCCTTCTTAAGGAAATGCCATTCAAACCAGAGTCCGCTGCAATGACCTGAAACTCCACAGAATAGCCGACTGCAGACCGACTGCCCTGGCGGAGTGAGAAGACACTGCTCATGATGTTACCCTCGCTCTCCGAGCGATCAAAAGCCCAGGAGAACTCACCAATAAATCTATCAAAAGAGTAGCGAGGACCCTCCGCACTGTCTAAAATAGACTGAGCTCAGCTGAGGGCTCGGTCTCGCAGCAGGAGGGTCATGAAATGAATTTTGAACATGTCGGTCGGGACTCCCTGCCCACCTGCTGCAGATAAAGGCACAGAAACCTCTTACATTTCCCCACCTCCCCCGCATACGGGGCCAGTGAGGGAACGGAAGTGGTTCGTCAAATGGTGGAAGGAGTTGGGATAGCAGGTGGGGGGACAGGACCCAAACGAGACATGTGGCTGAGATGGTCGGTGACTGTGCTCAGCTGCTGCGTAGTTGTTTGCAGCTGTTCTGTCAGCACGGCCACCTGCCTCTCTGTGATGTCAAGGTGGTAGAGGGCGGAGTGCTCCACTGATGTAGCACCTGCTGAGCCTAATTCGTGGCTTGCTTGTTCTGTCATGATTACAAGAATAATCAGCTCACGTGCAAGATGCTACACCAGTGAATGCACGTGACACAGAGAAGTAAAGTTTAAACACAATTTTATTGAGCGAGTGAACGCAAGATTAGCGGGAAAAAACACCTCACTCGCCAGAGGAATACCCAGCCTGTAAGGAGGGAGACAAGAGCAGGTTAGTATGAGGAGGGAGACAGGGAGCAATGAATAACAGGAATATTCTTACAAATAGGATCAGAGAGACCAACAGAGGAACCCAGCAGGGCAGAAATGATCCAGTGAAGAAACTGCGGATGAGTAGGACTGGGGAGATGTCTGACCGGGTGGAGAAGGCAATCCGGAATGATGACGATGATAATGGAGCAGGTGAGTGCACAATAACCCCCGGTGACATACTGCAGAGATGGCAGCAACCTGAGAAGGAGGAAGAGAAAAAGCGATTAATGTCTGGGTTCCTTGATAACTTAAGCTTCACTTACTTTTATCTTCAGTGGCAGTATACCCAGTGAGCCAGCGCTGGAACATTCACAAACTGGTTCTTTTAAGCGCTGGCAGGGAAGAGACAGCAGTTGCATCTACTCACACAGGTGTACTGACTGCCTGTGGAGCCGGGGACTAGATGAGGAATCTCCCACAGGAAGGAAGGGGGAGCACGCTCACCTGATCATAACATATAGAGCAATATAGAGTGATAAAAAACTAAGAAATCACATGTACAGTCATGTGAAAAAATTAGGACACCCAATTTTTCAATTCTTTATTAAGAAATGTTCACATATCTATGCCTAACCCTGTTTTTGTTTATATTTGCATTTTTTAACATTTATTTTAGTCATTTTAAGTGGGAATGAATGTGGGGGTGTCCTAAAAAAGATGGCGGTGTCCTAATTTATACCTCACTATTTGTTTAGAGTGGTGGCTCAGTTGGTAGAGCATCCGTTCCACATCCGGGAGGCAGGGGTTCAAATCCCAGCCGGGTCATGCCGAAGACCATATAAAAGAGGAACTTCCTGCCGTCCAGTTTGGTGCTCAGCAATAAATGGAATGGAGGAGGGAACTCTGTGGCGGCGCCTTGCATGGCAGTGGCCCTCTGATTCTACACTTGGTGTGTGTGATTTACACTGTAGATAGGTAAAACACAATCTCGTTCTGCTGTACAGGATTGGTTGTACGGTTGAATGACAATAAGGGTGATTTAATTAATTACATTTTACAGAAAATTTGAAAAAAGTATTTAATTCATTTTTAATTGTTTAGTTGTACCAGTGCATACCTGTGCATGCTCATAGAAACCAAGTATAAACAAGTATTTCTGCATGCCCATAGAAAGTTACTGAGTCCTATTATCTTTGATGATGTCATAGCAAGTCCTTTGATCTTTGATGATGTCATAGCGAGTTCTTTGATCTTTGATGATGTCATAGTGAGTCCTTTGATCTTTGATGATGTCATAATGAGTCCTATGATCTTTGATGTCATACCACTCGTTCAGTGATTCCTGCCTTTGATCTTTGCCATGGTTACCATGGCAACAGTAACCATGACGATGCCTGCTTTGGCAACAGAAACCATGGTGAAACCTGCCTTTGATCTTTGAAGTCACCACTTGTTCAGTGATGCCTGCCTTTGACCTTTAATGCTGTCATAGCGAGTCCTATGATCATGACACACACACAGTCCTATGATAGTGACAAACAGACAGACAGCTTTTCTTGAATTATACTAGCACTAGTACATACAGACATGGACAAAATTGTTGGTACCCCTCTGTTAATGAAAAAAAAACCCCACAGTGGTCACAGAAATAACTTGAATCTGACAAAAGTGGTAATAAATAAAGTCTATGAAAATTAACTAATGAAAATCAGACAATGCTTAAAAATTGTAGTTCAAACTCATGAAACAGGCCTGGACAAAAATGATGGTACCCCTAGAAAAGATTGAAAATAATGTGACCACAGGGACATGTTCAACCAAGATGTGTCCTCTAATTAACATCACAGGTGTCTACAAACTTGTAATCAGTCAGTCGGCCTATTTAAAGGGTGACAAGTAGTCACTGTGCTGTTTGTTGACATGGTGTGTACCACACTAAACATGGACCAGAGGAAGCAAAGGAGAGAGTTGTCTCAGGAGATTAGAAAGAAAATTATAGACAAGCATGTTAAAGGTAAAGGCTATAAGACCATCTCCAAGCAGCTTGATGTTCCTGTGACTACAGTTGCGCATACTATTCAGAAATTTAAGATCCACGGGACTGTAGCCAACCTCCCTAGACGTGGCCACAGGAGGAGATGGATAATACGAATGGTGGTTCATAGACTTTTTTTATTACCACTTTTGTCAGATTCAAGTTATTTCTAAGATAAGATAAGATAAGCCTTTATTAGTCCCACAATGGGGAAATTCCAGGATTGCAACAGCACAGGGATAGCAACACTCAGCAATAATTAAGAAGATACGAAAAATATAAATAAGAGCAGTGGATATACATACGTACACATAAATATATAAATATACACTACCGTTCAAAAGTTTGGGGTTACTTAGAAATTTCCTTATTTTTGAAAGAAAAGCACTTTTTTCAATGACGATAACTTTAAACTAATCAGAAATACACTCTATACATTGCTAATGTGGTAAATGACTATTCTAGCTGCAAATGTCTGGTTTTTGGTGCAATATCTACATAGGTGTATAGAGGCCCATTTCCAGCAACTATCACTCCAGTGTTCTAATGGTACAATGTGTTTGCTCATTGCGTCAGAAGGCTAATGGATGATTAGAAAACCCTTGTGCAATCATGTTAGGTCTGCAATGCTGTAATTGCTGCAAATGGAGGATTCTTTGACGAAAGCAAAGTTTGAAGGAAAAAAATATTATTTCAAATACAAATCATTATTTCTAACCTCGTCAATGTCTTGACTATATTTTCTATTCATTTTACAACTCATGGTGGTAAATAAGTGTGACTTTTCATGGAAAACACTAAATTGTCTGAGGTGACCCCAAACTTTTGAACGGAAGTGTATATACAAAGTGTGGAGCATTGTAGCAAGATGGAATAAACAGCATAACCGTCTACTTAGTTATCCTACATAGTATGAATGTGTACCCATACATATTGTCACCCTCCGTAGCGACTGATATTGTCCTAGTTGTATACTGGAGGGGACCATTTGTGTAAGTCTGTTGTGTCTTTTGCATTCAATACTACTAGGTCGTCACGTTTTTTGCTATCTCTGCGAGCAGCCCTGCTTAGGTTATACAGTCTGACAGCCATAGGTAGGAAGGACCTGCGAAACCTCTCAGTTGCGCACCTAGGATGATGTAGTCTACTGCTAAATGAGCTCCTCAGTGCGTTCAATATGTCCTGCATAGGGTGGGACTTGGACTGCAGCAGAGATGACAGTTTAGCCACCATCCTTCTCTCTCCTATCTCCTCCACTGGGTCAAGGCATTTCCCCAGGACAGAGCTAGCTTTCTTGATCAATTTGTTCAGTCTCTTCCTATCGGCTGCTGTAATGCTGTTGCCCCAGCAGACCACTCCAAAAGTGATGGCTGATGCCACCACTGTGTCGTAGAATGTCTTCAGCAGCACCCCTTGTACACCAAAAGACCTGAGCCTCCTCAGGAGGAACAGCCTGTGCTGTCCCTTCTTGTAGAGTGCGTCGGTATTGTGTGACCAGTCTAGTTTATTGTTCAGATGAATACCAAGGTACTTGTAGGATGTCACCATCTCAATGTCTGTTCCCTGTATGTTTATTGGTGCTGTGAGGGGTTGTCCTTGCCTGCAGCAGTCCACCACCAGCTCCTTAGTTTTCCTCGCATTGATCTGGAGGCAGTTCCAATGGCACCAGTCCACGAAGTCCTGGATAAGTCCTCTGTACTCAGCTTCATCTCCATTGGAGATGAGGCCAATGATCGCAGAGTCGTCAGAGAACTTCTGTAGATGGCAGTGTGTTGTGTTGTGTGAGACCATTCTGTGACCATTGTGGGTTTTTCTTTCATTTACAAAGGGGTACCAACAATTTTGTCCACATCTGTAGCTGTGCATGTCCCTGCATACCCGTGCATGCCCATAGAAAGCAAGTGTAAGCAAGCATTTCTGCATGCTTGTAGAAAGTTACTGTTACCATGCCAACAGTAACCATGGTGAAACCTGCCTTTGATCTTTGATGTCACCACTTGTTCATTGATGACTGCCTTTGATCTGTGATGGTTGCCTTTGATCTTTGAAGATGTCATAGCGAGTCCTATGATCGAGCTCCTGACCAGATAAGAGTGATGGTATAGAGTGAAGTACGTGGTGGTAATGTACCTGTAAGCTGGTTGCCAACCGCCAGTCAAATCATCATCATTATCATCATCATCACTATAAATTCAAGAAATCTGTGTCACAATCATAGGACATCATAGGATGGCCTATGATGATCCTATGATCTCAGGCATCATAGGACTCGCGATGCCGTCATAAAGATATGATGTCTATATGACGTCATATACACATAGCACATCATAGGATGCCCTATGATGTCGGCATGATGTCCTATGATGATCCTATGATGTCATTATGATATACTGTATATAGACCATCACTCATAATGCCTACACTAATGTGTCTTTATGATGTCATATGGCTCAAAATTGGCAAGGTGAATAAGTCATCACTCTATAAAAGCAGGATATCTGTGTGTGTGTCTGTCTGTGTGTGTGTCTGTCACGCGTCGTAGGACATCATAGGACGGCCTATGATCTCTGCCTGAACATCATAGGATGTCCTATGAACTCAGGCATCATAGGACACATAGACAAATGTGTCTTTATGATGTCATATAGACCATGAACTCAGGCATCATAGGATGACTCGCGATGCCTATATGACGGCACGTAGACAAATGTGTCTTTATGATGTCATATACATCAAGGCTGCCTTCATGTCTTTATGATGCCATATACAGTGAGTCCATGCCGGAAAGCCTCTTTTTGCTCAGATCTATTTTCATGATCCTGTCCATGAACTGGAATTACGACACACCTATCCCTCAACCAGTGGTCTCAACGAAGAAGAAGAAGAAGAAGAAGAAGAAGAAGAAGAAGAAGAAGAAGAAGAAGAAGAAGAAGAAGAAGAAGAAGAAGAAGAAGAAGAAGAACCACCAGATGGAGAGCAATAGAATGACGACAACTGCTGCATGTCAGAAAAGATGCCATGAAGATGAAACACCTGAGGTTCCAGCAGTACATCGCACCCGTCTGAGACAGGAGGACACCCTTCACTAGCATAGTGTACGACAGACATTAGCGCATGTTTCTAGGACATCATAGGATGGCCTATGATCTCTGCCTTGTCATCATAGCGCGACCTATGAACTCAGGCATCATAGGACAACTCGCCATGCCTACATGACGGCAAATGTGTAACCTTGGTGAATGCCAGTCTACGCTACAAATGTGTAAAATGCCAAGCAAAGGGCTGCACGGTGGCGCAGTGGTTTAGCACTGTGGCAGCACAGTTTTACCCTCGGCCGGGGGATCGTGGGGATCATGAGGTCGTGGGTTCGATCCCAGCCCCCGACCAACAGTGAGCTGTGTGGAGTTTGCATGTTCTCCCCGTGTTGCGTGGGTTTACTCCGGGATTTCTCCGGTTTCCTCCCGCACACCAAAAACATGTAGGTTTAGGGCGCTCGCGCACGCAGCGACCAGCAGCCGGTGGCTTGTCACCAGACTGCAAACCAAGTCTACCTACGGGTACAAATAAGTAACAAAAAAAAAAAAAAAGCGTTGATCTTCTCCGGGAGCTCCGGTTTCTTGGTTTCTACGGGCATGCACGGGCCTTCCTGAACAGGGTCAAAAGCCACTTTTTCAGGATCGTGCCCGTGAACTGGAATTAACAACACAGCCGTGCCATCACATGTGATTGCCACTTAGTGCTGTGTTGCTATACCAACTGTCCTGTAACTGGCAAGAATTCTGTTCCAATGCATCCCCTCTATGGGCATGCACGGGTTTCTACGGGCATGCACGGGTAATCATCATATTGTAATTCAAGAAATCTGTGTGTGTGTGTGTGTGTGTGCGTGTGTGTGTGTGTGTGTGTGTGTGTGTGCTGTGTGTCACGATCTAGGACTTCGTGTTGCCATGGTAACCATGTCAAGGATCAAAGGCAGGCATCACCATGGCTACTGTTGCCATGGTAACCATGTCAAAAATCAAAGGCAGGCATGCAGCAGGGGTTATACGAGCATGCACAGGTACTATGTCAACATCCCCGAATTTCAGCCTCCCCGGATATGCGGAAGTTTGGAAGGGGAAATCTTTAATGAATGTCCATAGGGGATCCATAGGGGAGCTGTGGGCGTTCATAGCTATGACATCACAGGCGCACACTGTGTTCCTATGATGTCACATGACCATATAAAGAGTTCTGAACAACTCCTTTGAACAACTCCTTCTGTGATGTCATACAGACATCATAGGCACCCTGTGAGGTCAGAACACTCTTTTTACAGGCATGCAGGAATGCTTGCTTACACTTGCTTTCTACGGGCAAGCAGAAATACTTGCTTAACCATGTCAAAGATCAAAGGCAGGGATCACCATGGCACTGTTGCCATGGTAACAGTAACTTTCTACAGGCATGCAGAAATGCTTGCTTACACTTGCTTTCTATGGGCATGCAGAAATACTTGCTTATACTTGGTTTCTACGGGCATGCATGGGTATGCACTAGTCAAAAAGAAGGAGAAGAAGGTCCCACAGTTGACAGTGTACAGTATGTCAGAGCACAAACCAAGCTTTCAACTTGCCTTTGCAGAGGAGGCTCAAAATAATTAGCTCTTTTAAAAAGAACACAGTCATTTTGCTCAAATATTCAAGGAAGTTTATTATCAAGAATTAGGCAGATTAATTTAAAAAATAAAGATAAAACACAATAGTCCTCAGGAGTAGTTTTCTGACTTGTACGTGATATGGAAGTATTTCATATATTTTCTCCATCTTCTCCATACCTACCAGGCAGTAGGCATTGACACACACATGTGTGCACGTGTGTCTTTGTGCTGGGAAAATTTCAACAACTGATTGTGACATGGATCCCGAGCCTGTGACATTGATTCAGCTGATTTCTCAGTGGCAGCAGTGGTGGAATTTTCTGTAATTTACAGCTGTGATGAAAGTCGGCTCTTCCACACAGCATGGATCAAAACACAGCAGGGATAATTCAGACTGACTTCATGGCAGTTAATAAGTGTTGGTTAAGATGGAATAATTAGCAGATGTGCTTTCTTGCTGAAAGTGTGACAGTGAGTAGTTTTGTGGGTTTTTAGCAGGCAGTTGCTCTCCCACTGGTACTGCGTACCATCACTGAATCTTTTAGTTGTATGGAGAACCTGATAGTATCGACTTACTTTCACCCCTCGTAATCATAAGGGGTCAATAAGGGGTAATCAATAAGGGGTATTACTGATGTTGTGCCACTTCATAAACGAGCACATCTGTGGATCATGTGTTAAGATTAGTGGTGCAATGAGAAAAAAGCCTACAGTGGAAGGAGGGTGGTGGCAGAGGGTGGCTTTGGAGCAGAGCTATAGACCATGGTGGCAACCAATTTCATTTGCTGTTGTTTTCTGACAGCAAGAAGGGAAGTTGGATTGTACTGGATTTTCAAGAACAAGTGCGATATGTACAGCTGTAGTAACTAGAGAGGCAAAAAGTTAAACAGCCACACTATTGAGATATGGAAGCCAGGTTATTGAGAGGTGACAGTCAGCAAGCAACGTTACATGCCAAGAAAGAATACCACAGAAGCCATGTTTGTTTTGAGAGTGTTGATGGGGAGATATTGAGAGGAATTGTGGTATTGGGTGAAGAAGTCAGGCATGAAACAGAAGTATGTGAGGGTGGTGCAGGACATGTATGACAATGAGACAGTGGCGAGGTGTGCTGTAGGAGTGACAGATGGATTCAAGGTGGTGGTGAGATTACAGAGATTGGCTTTGAGCCTGTTCTTGTTATGCCTTGGTGAAAACGGAGGCATACAGTTATCAGTCAATGTGTCTGTGTGTGTGTGGGTGGGTGGTTGTATCTGTCTGTCTGCCTGTCTGTTTCAGCTTGCAGGTCAAAATCAAGTGCAACTAAAGGCTTGTATATCACTGTATGGCTGTATTGTCTCGACTTTAATTTGCCAGAATTTCGTGATAAGGCTTTGTTTTCCAAATAAACACAAGTTTAACTCACCTTTACTGTCAATGGAGCTGGGAAAAAAGGTAATGTAATAATAATGCTGGGCCACTAGAGGTGGCAGTGTGACTTTTTTACAGCACATGGATGACTTTCTGTCACAGTCAATCTCTAGCTGAGAGATAAATAGCAGTTATAAAATAGCGGTTTCTGAAAAAAAAAAAACACGTATTCAGCAACTACACCATTTATTCATCACATCGATTGTTTTCACACTGGTTTTGCTGTTTAGTTTTGCAGAGGAAGGACGAGGTATTTTCTTCCTGGAGTTTCCAATTGATCACTAAAAGCTACACGTCTCAACATCCCTCGCCTCAAAAACATGGTAGACCACTGCAGACCACTGCAGCAGAGAGCTGAAAGCAGAAAAAAAAATGCTTAGAAGTAAGTTTTGGGCTTTGATTATGCAGCAGTTTCAGTATTAAAACACCAATGACTCCTTAAACTGCAATATTTGAGTCTTATTTGATTCTTAAAGCTAAAGTTAGGTCACTCTTTTTTTTCCAATGTCAGATTTTTTTCCCCGTATGAGGACTGCTTGGTTCCAATAATTTAACCTGTTAAATAGTTTTCTCTAAACTTCAGCTGATTTTTTTTTAAGTCTTAATACTAATGTCAGTTATATAAAAACACCACAGTGTGTCATGATTCATTCACTCACTTTAAATGATTCACTCACTAAACCAAACAATTTATTAAGCTGGGGGGAAACATGACATCTGTACTTTTTTATATATCACATCTGTAACAATAATCACATTTTTATGCTGTTTTTCTTTCCTCTTTGTCTCTCTGAGGTCTACGGTGGTGAACCTGAGGATCAGCAGTCAGAGCAGCTGTGAAGACAACAGGCTGGAAGCTAAATTAAAATATTACATGTTTACTGTTTATACAAAAAACTGCTACTGTATTTCAATAAATTAATGTTTGGAAAAAAACTTTTGTTTTTGCAAGATGATTTAATAAGCTCTCCATATTCATTACATATACTGTAAGTCTCAAACATTTACATGTTACAGCCTTAGAGCTAATGAATGAAGACAATGAGAGAGAGTGGAGGTTTGGTGAAGGAAAGACAGTGAACAAGGAAGTCCCAAGGATTAGCAAGGCAGAAGTGAGGGCAGCTTTGAAGAGGAGGAAGAATGGAAAAGCACTTGGTCCAGATGACATACTCTATCTATCTATCTATCTATCTATCTATCTATCTATCTATCTATCTATCTATCTATCTATCTATCTATCTATCTATCTATCTATCTATCTATCTATCTATCTATCCATCTATCTATCCATCCATCCATCCAGTGGTGTGAAAAAGTGTTTGCCCCATTCCTGATTTCTCATTTTTTTGTATGTTCGTCACACTTAAATGTTTCAGATCATCAAAAAAAATTTGAATATTAGACAAAGATAACACAAGTAAATGCAAAATGCAGTTTTTAAATGAAAGTGTTTATTATTAAGGGTAAAAAAATGCAAACCTACATGGCCCTGTGTGAAAAAGTGACCCCCCCCCCCACTGTTAAAACATACATTAACTGTGGTTTATCACATCATTGGAAAGCTGAGTTCAATTTCTCTAGCCACACCCATGCCTGATTATTGCCACACCTGTTCCCAATCAAGAAATCACTTAAATAGGACCTGCCTGACAAAGTGAAGTACACCAAAAGATCCTCAAAAGCTAGACATCATGCTGCGATCCAAAGAAATTCAGGAACAAATGACAAACAAAATAATTGAGATCTATCAGTCTGGAAAAGATTATAAAGCCATTCCTAAAGCTTTGGGACTCCAGCAAACCACAGTGAGAGCCATTATCCACAAATGGTGAAAACATGGAACAGTGATGAACCTTCCCAGGAGTGGCTGGCCAACCAAAATTACCTCAAGAGTGCAGCAATGACTCATCCAAGAGGTCATAAAAGACCCCACAACAACATTCAAAGAACCGCAGGCCTCACTTGCATCAGTTAAGGTCAGTGTTCATGATTCCACCATAAGAAAGAGACTGGGCAAAAATGGCCTGCATGGCAGAGTTCCAAGACGAAAACCACTGTTGAGCAAAAAGAAAATAAAGGCTCGTCTCAGTTTTGCCAGGAAACATCGTGATGATTTCAAGACTTGGGAAAATACGCTGTGGACTGATGAGACAAAAGTTGAACTTTCTGTAAGGTGTGTGTCCCATTATATCCAGCGTAAAAGTAACAGAGCATTTCAGAAAAGGAATATCATACCAACAGTAAAATATGGTGGTGGTAGTGTGATAGTCTGGGGCTGTTTTGCTGCTTCAGGACCTGGAAAACTTGCTGTGGTAAATGGAACCATGAATTCTGCTGTCTACCGTCTACCATCTGTTCGTGACCTCAGTCTGAAGTACATTTGGGTTCTGCAGCAGGACAATGATCCAAAGCGCACCAGCAAGTCCACCTCTGAATGGCTTAAAATAAACAAAATGAAGACTTTGGAGTGGCCTAATCAAAGTGCTGACCTGAATCTGATTGAGATGCTGTGGCATGCCCTTAAAAAGGCGGTTCATGCTCGAAAACCCTCCAGTGTGGCTGAATTACAACAATTCTGCAAAGATGAGTGGGCCAAAATTCCTCAACAGTGCTGTAAAAGACTCATTGCCAGTAATCGCAAATGCTTGATTGCAATTGTTGCTGCTAAGGGTGGCCCAACCAGTTATTAGGTTTAGGGGGCAATCACCTTTTCACACAGGGCCATGTAGGTTTGGATTTTATATATATATATATATATATATATATATATATATATATATAGTATATATATATATATATATATATATACATATACGTATATATACACTACTGTTCAAAAGTTTGGGGTCACCCAGACAATTATTTTGTGTTTTCCATGAAAAGTCACACTTATTTACCACCATGACTTGTAAAATGAATAGAAAATATAGTCAAGACATTGACAAGGTTAGAAATAATGATTTGTATTTGAAATAATAATTTTTTCCTTCAAACTTTGCTTTCGTCAAAGAATCCTCCATTTGCAGCAATTACAGCATTGCAGACCTAACATGATTGCACAAGGGTTTTCTAATCATCCATTAGCCTTCTGACACAATGAGCAAACACATTGTACCATTAGAACACTGGAGTGATAGTTGCTGGAAATGGGCCTCTATACACCTATGTAGACATTGCACCAAAAACCAGACATTTGCAGCTAGAATAGTCATTTACCACATTAGCAATGTATAGAGTGTATTTCTGATTAGTTTAAAGTTATCTTTATTGAAAAAAAGTGCTTTTCTTTCAAAAATAAGGAAATTTCTAAGTGACCCCAAACTTTTGAACGGTAGTGTATATGTGGGTGTGAATTATTATATCATTTTACTGATTATAAACTCTAAAATTATACATTTTAAAAATTGTCTTTAGATCACACTTGTCAAGTAAAAATAGAATATGAATAAGTTGATCACTTTAGCTTTCATCTTCCTGCAAAGATCTCCTTTTATATTTCCTAGTTGTTTGTTTTAGTTGTTGGTTTGTTTGTTTGTTTTTTGTCTGTACCCCTCCCTTTTTTTTCCCCCCTTCACACATTTCCTTTCCCTCTCCCCCCATCCTGTTGGGTCTTCCATGGGTAAAACAATTAAAATAAAGTATTAAAAGTTATTACAGGAGGAGTTTACAACAATATACAATACACAGTTAGGTACTGTATAAGCTCCTCTTGGCAAAGTAAATCTGTTTTGGCACAATAAGGGTGACAGATCCCTGTTCTGTTTGCCTAGCTGCCTGACAGGACAAGGGGAAAAAAAATATTTCCTAGTGATACGGTTTTCCCTAGTGTTCATTCCTCCAAATTTTCCAGAAAACAAAGTCAATAGGCTGTAATTATGTATCAAGTAAGTTTTCCAGCATAAACTCTGTTCTGTTGTACCTGGTAAAAGGTGACCCAGGGATACACCTGAAATTATTCAGTGAGTCCCAAATCCTGGTGAAAAACCCTCTGATGCAGAGCACATGTTAAAGCCAGCTAACTGTAACTGGTATAGTGTTACACTTGCCTGAGGCCTCTGCTAGCCCTGCAGCTGTGGTATCTCTAGTAACCAGATATGTGTAATAATCCTTCTAAATTAAAGGTTTCCTGCATGATAAGCTGCCAATTCATCTTATAGCATACATACCACCCTAAAGTAAGGCTTATAGTCCTAATGGGGGTTGCTAAAGGCAATCTTCTTTGGCAGACTATTAACCTTTGAGTGTGACCCTTCTCAGAAAGTGGCTAGCCTGGCCAAAGCCACACTGAGCTAATTTAGAAAACAGCAGTTGTTGGTGGCAGCAGTTGTTAATATCTGATCCCTGATCAGCTTCTTCACTACAGTCTCCTGGCCTATAAATACTGTGCCTGCTAGCTTAGCTTAAACTCTAACCCCAGTCAGCGATCTGACTTATAAATCTGAACCTGAAGCTCATCACTAAGGAAACTGACCACTCTTTAAAACTATTAAAAGTCAGAGTCACATTTAGCATTGGATGATATAGCAGTAATTCAAACCTCCAAAATCATAAAATGCTGCTGAAGTTAATCATCCAGACCATGTGGCTAGGGATGAGCCGATCTGATCCACGGTAGCGGTATCTGGTTCGATCCAGGCAAAATGACTGGATCATATCTGAAAGGAATAATAATTTGATACATTAATAATATTAAAATGAAGGCGCTGTCACCCCTTCTGAATACAAAATTCAGCTGCCAGGTTAACTAGAACCAGCATTAGCACATTACCCCTGTACTTGCATCCCTTCATTGGCCCCCAGTAAAATTTAGGATTCATTTCAAAATTCTCATAATTACAGTTAAAGCACTGCACAATCTGTGCCCCGATAACATTCCTGACCTCCTGGTTCAGTACTCCACATCTCACCCACTCCGCTCCTCAAATACTGGTCTCTTATCTGTACCACGTTCTACTCACAATACAGGAGGTGATCGTGCCTTCCCCGTCGTTGCACCTACCCTCTGAAATCAGCTCCCCCGATCCATCAGATGCCCTGAAAATCTGAATGGCTTTAAAAGTCTTTTGAAAACCCACCTCTAATGACAAGCATTTTTAACCCCACATTATACACTGTGTGTACTTGTAATGAGTCTGTGAGTTTATCTGTGTGTGTGTGTTTGTTTGTGTGTCTGTCTCTTTTGATGTGCTCAGTTTTGTTGTGTTGGAAATGTTGTCTGGTTTTATCTTGAAATACTTTATTTTATGCTTGTGCAGCATTTTGTAACAGTGTGCTTTAAAAAGTGCAATATATCAGTAAAACTGCAGTATATAAATAAAGTTTTACTGACTTACTTCTCAGCCACGCTGTGCGCGGCTTCCGTAAACAGACGCAACGAGTGTCACATGTCACTCGATTCTGTCTGTGGGGCTTGCCTTGGTATGTTTCTGTGTGACATTACGAAATTGTTTCGAGGGGTGGTACCATCGTTTGCAATTTTAACACCACCAACTTGATGAAAAAACTTGCAAAAGTATCAAAGGAGTATGCCGAATTCTGTCAAGAACTGAGCAGAAAGAAGTGTGTCGTGCATCAGCAGCTGCTGCTTTACCAGCTCAGAGGCTGGAAGACGTTAAAACTAAAATGGAACAAAAAAGAACTAAACTTAAAGTACAAACCAGACAGGAGCGTTGAAAATGACAGGAATGAAGACATAACATGGGGTTATCTGATGTGGGTTTGCTGATGAGCGTTAGGAAACAGAAATGTAAATAGCAAATCATAACGGTGAACTGGAAGCAGGACTACAACAATAAGGCCACAGGAAATGGAACAGGTATGACTTAAAATAAGAGCAAATCTAAGAACTAAGAATGGACAGAGAATAATATCAGAAACACTACTAAATAAACCGAGGACAAGGAGAATACTTATGATAATAATAATGGATGACAAAAATACAACTTAAAGGGTTAATTCCTTTATTTTCCGAACTACAGCATTTTTTACCTCATGCATAAAGAGGCACTTTAAATTTTATCTGAATGTTTACTTAAATCCCCAGATTTAAAGTTTTGCATAAACTTGCACTTAAAACTTCAGCCTGCATGTTTACATGGTCCTGACCCGTGAAATGCTGCCAGTGTTACAAAGTTTAAAATTAAAAAAAAGCAGCAGCGTTGCTGAACTGAGTCAATTTTGTAATATATATATATATATATATATATATATATATATATATATATTGTTTGACTTTTAGATTTGTTTTTATATGTCTGCAAAATGCAACCAGTCATTACCAAAGTATGCTCCATATGTTTATTGTTTTAAGTAAGAGAGGCGGTATTGGCTACGTACAGATGAAGCTAAACTGTGACTGATGGGAGACAAAAAGGACAAGACTTTCCATGCATGAGACAGGCCCGAGAATTTACTAGCTCACACTGACACAACTACGACTGACAGTGTCACCATGCCACCCAAGGGCAAGAAAGACCAGCGACATAGAGTGATATAGAGTGAGGTACGTGGCGGTAATGCACCTGTAAGCTGGTTGCCAACCGCCAATCAAATCTAAAAGAAGAAGAAGGGCAAGAAAGGCAAGGCCTGCTGTGTGATGCTGAGGACTTGGAGGCAGCCTTCTCATCCAGCAGTCTCTGCACTTCTCTGTGGTTGAGCTTGCTTGATGTCTGATTTGCGTGGCTGTCACGGGATAATTGTAAGTGTAAAAAAATGCACAATTTTGTTGTGTGCATGTTGAGTAAATGTCATGCAAAACGCACATGGGCATGTATGTGAACTCCCAGCGAAAGCTGTCACAAAATTCACTGGGAGTCTGTATGAAATTCGTGCAGTATTTGTGCAATATACGCAAATGTGCCAATTCAGTGTGATTCGAAGCAAAAATTGTTGCATAATGTGTATTTATCACAAGTTGTCTTTTTTTAAATCTCCACCTAGTCACCAGCTGCTGCAGCCCAGTGAGATACGATCCTTAGATGTTATTTGAGCTTATTTTACCATAGTTTAATATATACGGGCCAGGATGACTCCGTGACTGGTTGGCTGCTGGTATGGCAGCTAACTCATTTAGGGTTATTTCTGTGGTTATTATACCCCTGGCACCAGCCTATCAAGCACTCAAACCACACACCCCTGCCTCAAATTATGCTTCATTTGGGGCTTTTTCAACATTGTCACATTCAGACAATTTTACATTATTTAGTTCAATCTGTGTTTGCTACCAGAGATAGCAGCTGCTAGCCATCGAACATTAGTCTCATAACGGCACGGATTTCTCATATCTGTTGACTGCATCAACAGATATCAGAAATTAACACAAAGGGAGGGTGGGGTGAACTAGGGCTTTTTAGCATTGCACACAAACAGCTAATTGTGAGGAAAGCTCCTTCGGCTCGGTGGAGAATGGTATATTTAAGCCCAAAGGTGTTTTTACCAATATACTATATCACTGGCATTTTATTAACACCTCTGGAAACTCTGTCAACATGTCGAAAAAGTGCATAATAGGGGCACTGTTTAAAAAAAAGCAAAGTGGGTGTTCTGGTATTTTTGCATTTCAGAAGATCTTTTGATGGGTGAGAAGTGCAGACACAGAAGCCAAACCAAACACGACATTGAAGCTGAGTGAGGTAGCTAAGGCTAAAGTTTATTAAAAAAAAACAAACTTCCTGAGTCCTCATAAAGCCAGTTTTGATGTGAATATCTATGTGGAGCCCAGTTGTAAATCAAACTTTGGAGCAAGACTAGAAATACATACAAGGATATCCAGTGCTGAGAAAAAGTATTAGCCTCCTTCCTGATTTCTTATATTTTTGCATAGTTGTCACATGCAGACGTTTAAGATCATCAAACAAATTTTTATATTAGACAAAGATAGCCCAAGTAAATACAAAATACAGTTTTTAAATGATGGTTTAATTTATTAAGGGGAAAAAAGTTATCCAAACCTACTTGGACCTATGTGAAAAAAGTAATTGCCCCCTAAACTTTATAACTGGTTGTGCCAGACTTGGCAGCAACATCTGTAATGAAGGCCTTTACATACTCGACAAGAACAGATAATTTTTCTCTTGTTCTTGAGGTGGCAAGAACAAGAACAAAGTTCTTTCTGGACAGGAAATTTCATACTTCACAAGAAACTCAAGTGCAGAACTGCTGGGAAATTCAAATTTCTGACCAGTCACACAATAGTTCTTTGACACCAGGCAAGAAGAAAGTTCTGCCATGATGATGTACAAGAACAAGCTGCAACAATGTCATTTTGTTCTTGCAGCCCTGGGAGACAGAACAAATTTCTTTGTTCTTCTGGAGTACTGTATGTATATGCCTTAAGTCTTTTACATCTTTGCTGAGGAATTTTAGCCCATTCTCTGCAGAATTTTTTTTTAAATTCAGTCACACTGGAGGGCTTGAGGTCACAAACTGATGGCTAGATATTTTCCTTTAAGATTTTCTGGTGGAGAACAGAATTTATGGTTCCATCAATAACAGCAAGTCATCCAAGTCCTGAAGCACCAAAGCAGCCCTAGACCATCACACTACCGCCACCATGTTTGACTGGTGGTATTGTGTTCTTTTTATGAAATGCTGTGTTAGTTTTATGCCAGATGTAACAGGATACATGCTTTCCCCCCAAAACAAACAAACAAAAAAAAACTTTCCATCAGTCCCCAGAACACTTTTCCAGAAGTCTTGGGGATCATCAAGATTTTTTTTTAAATTTTTTTTTTTTTGGCAAATGTGAGATGAGCCTTTGTGTTCTTTTTAGTCAGCAGTAGTTTTCAACTTGAAACGCTCCCATCCATCCATCCATCTGCGGTACGGTGGCACAGAGGTTAGCGCTGCGACAGCACAGCAACTCACCCTTGGCCATGGGATTCCTGGTTTGATCCCAGCCCCTGACCAACAGTGATCTGTGTGGAGTTAGCATGTTCTCCCCATGTCTACGTGGGTTTACTCCGGGAGTTCTCCGGTTTCCTCCCACAGGCCAAAAACATGCAGGTTAGGTTAATTGGAGACTCTAAAGTGGCTCTAGGTGTTTGAATGGTAAAGGGATAGCGCCGTACTGTGGCTGCTTCATCCATCTAGGTGGATGCCCTCAATTTCCCCTCTGGGGATCAATAAAGTATACAAAATCAAATCAAATTAAAAAAAAATCCATCCATCCATCCATCCTTCCACTTATCCGGGAGTCCGGGATTATAGGGCAGCAGTACAAGCAGAGAAGCCCTGACTGTTGGCCAGTTCACATAGCACCAGATACTGTAGATCATAATGAAAAAATTACATCAAGGACCCAGTGTACGTAACAAGCCACCTGGGTCTGACCCTCAGTGGGTTCACTGTTATATAGTTATTTCTATGTTATATGTTCTTGTTTGTGTGGGCATGGGAAGGTGGCTCCACCTTCTGGTTACGCCACCACCCAGAACTATAAAAGGGATGCATGCAGGAGGAGCAGCCTCTTGGCCGTCTCCTCTGCAAAGCAGTTAGGTGTGGTTAGGTTCCACTGCCCTCTAATAAACGTGTGTTCAGTTCAGCACCTGGTCTCACCTTTGGCTCCAACCTCCGACACAACATTTGGCAACGAGGACGAAAGCGGATAAAACTGAAGGTATGAAAGTGTGTGGCGCACCAATTCAGCCGTTTTTGGAGCTCCCAGGTGAGCCACCTGTTCCATGGCCTAGGTGGTATGACGCCTTTAAGATGTATATGGTGACGCTGGACCTGGGAAGGATGGAGAAATTAAGGGCACATGCGTTGCTTGTGCATAACCTGGGAATGGAGGGACAACGGATTTTAGGCACGCTCAACGACACAGATGACTATGAAGAAGTGGATGAGCTGATGGCGTGCCATTTTCGTGCACCGGACAACGTAATTGCCCGGAGGATTAAATTTAAGAACCGCTGCCAACAGGTGGGAGAGTCCGTCCAACGGTTTGTGTCGGACTTAAGGCAGCTGGCCACCGAGTGTCAGTTCGGACCATTGGAGGAAAAAATGGTCCAGTTGGACCAACTGGCAGAACATACCAACTGTGCTGCAGTCCGGTCGAAGCTGCTCACATTTCCGGGTGAATTGTTGCTCTCCAGGGCCGTTGAGTTGGCGCTCCAGCTGGAGGCATCAGATAAGTTAACTCAGAAGATGAGTAAGCATCTGTCACTGTAAGAGTTAGGATCCCTCATGGCTACACAAGTAGTGGACCTGGACAGCAATGGGACCATTGAGGATGATGCAGGAGGTGCCAACGCTGTGATGTTGAGGTCTGCCCAGGGGAAGCCCAAGTGTATGGGTGCAGGTCCACGAAGCACCGCTACAAAAGGAGAGATTGTACGGCAAGAGGGAAGCACTGCGGCAGGTGTGGCTGTTTACATCACTATGCGAGGGTGTACCATTTGGTCGAGCAAAGGAGCCCGCAGAAGAGTTCAACCCCTCCCGCCCCGACAGTGATTCATACTGTGTCCCCAAGCACCAGTGGGCGCATGTATTGCACGGTAGAGTTGGACGGAGTGGAGGTACCAATGCTGATAGGCACGAGGGCAGAGAGTTCCCTGCTGACCTGGGCTACGGTGAGGCAATTTTTTCCACACTACAAGATTGGAGGTGACTCAGCACTGCTGTGCGGCTATGGAGGAGGACAGCTGGCCACGGTGGGAACAATCAGACTGACAGCCCGGTACAAGTCAGCGGAGATGTCTGATTTGAAGTTCGTCACGATTGCCCGTGGCGTGAACATCTATGGCCTCAGCTTCACCATTAAGAGCGGCACTGGGGAAGAGTGGTTAGGTCTTGGGCTGTGGGACCGACCGATTCTGAGAGTACAGGATGACGCTGTGTGTGATGAAAAGTTGCCCAGCACCCCAGAGAGTGGACAGGCCTTGTTACGTTTAGAGTCACCGCAGGAGGGCCCCGGTGCCAGAGCCCAAGCCGCCCTCGACAAGGGTGCTGGGCGGCACAGGAGGGCGCTTGCATCGATGAGCGACGCTGAAAGCATGGTCCCAGGTGTTCCCGGAGCTCGACTGAAATGGGCTGGTGGACACGGGGCCACATCGGCAAGACCCACAGTGGATTTAGAAGAGGTCGGGGCAAGACTGAGTGGCACTGAGAGAGCGAGTGCCAGGCAGAGACCCTGCAAGCCGAGCAGAGCCCTGCTGGGAGTCAAGGACTGGGTTTGGGCTTGAGTGGAGGTGAGATCACGGCGGGTATGAGCCAAATGGCAGATGAAGGAGTATCAGGGCCAGCTGCATGTTATGGCTGGACGGAGCAACGCTTGTCTCCAGCTGTCGGATGGCTCGTGGAGGCACCCGAGTGAGCTGCGGTGTGCCCGGGAGAAGTTCGAGGGACATGGGCCTGGACAAGTGGAGCATCCAGCAGTGAGGAAAAGGAGGCACGTCGGGGTTGAGGCGACCAGCTGCGGCCTGGGAGACAAGCCACCTCCAGGTGCAGTCTGATGACGGGACAGTCAAGGGGGCCCACGGAATTTCTTCCCCTAGCCATATGTATATAGTTTAATTGTTTTGCATGTGTTATTGTGTATATAGCTTGGGATTATTTTGTGTATTTTGTTTAGGAACACGGCAGTTTTTTTGTTTATGGATGGACTTTTCATTAGTTCAGACCACAGAATAATCCGTCTTGCCGTGTGGGGGTGGGACAGCAGTTCACCTGTCCTCCACTAGTTTTGGTTGTTTTGTGTGACTGTGATAGGCCCCTTTTAGTGACTTGAGTTTAGTTTTCTTAGTGCGTGATTCGGGTTCTAAATTGGGGGGTCTCAATTGTATGAGTGTGTTTCGGACTTTTT
This sequence comes from Pholidichthys leucotaenia, assembly GCA_020510985.1. Lineage (NCBI taxonomy): Eukaryota > Metazoa > Chordata > Actinopteri > Cichliformes > Pholidichthyidae > Pholidichthys > Pholidichthys leucotaenia. Next base: position 413,544,831 of record CM035838.1, read on the forward strand.
TTGAGGGGGGGGGGCGGCTCTTGGCCTCATGGCCATCTCCTCTGCAAAGCATTTAGGTGTGATTAGGTTGCACTGCCCTCTAATAAACATGTGTTCAGTTCAGCACCTGGTCTCACCTTTGGCTCCAACCTCCGACACAACATTCACCACCTGCAGAATGGATCATGAGGATCATGGTGCTATGCGAACTCTCTCATGGATGTCATTTTTGCCAAGTCTATGTCTTATTGTTGAATCATGGTGTCCAATCTGAGACAAGTGAGGTCTGCAGTTCTTTAGATGTTGTTCTGGGTTTTATTTCTCATCTGTTTTTGAATTTCTTTAGGTCGCAGCATGATGTGTTGCTTTATGAAATCTTTTATCCTACTTCACTCTGTCAGAAAGATTCTATTTTGGTGATTTCTTGATTCAACAGGTCGGGTAGTAATCAGACCTGGGTGTGGCTAGTGACATTGACTCAGCTTTCAAAAAAATGTGGTTAGTCACAGTTAATTCATGATGTAACAAAGGGGGCAATTACTTTTTCACATATGGTCAGGTAGGTTTGGATAGCTTTGTTCACCTTAATAAATGAAATCATCATTTAATTAAAAACTCAGTTTTGTATTTACTTGGGTTATCTTTGTCTTATATTAAAATTTGTTTGATAATCTGAAATATTTAAGTGTTATAAATGTGCAAGAATACAAGAAATCAGGAAGTGATCAAGTACGTTTTCACAGTACTGTATGGTATATTCATTTCAGCCAGCAGTAGAGAGGAACTCTTTACAGGCATAAGAAAGAATTACCAAAATCATCAAAAAATATTGACTATGGGGCATCAAGTGATGCATCGAGCTAAGCAGACATGAATTTTTTCATCTCCACACTAAATTGCCAGAAATATAACTTTTAACAGATTTTTACCAGTGAAATCCTACCAAGTGTACATAATGTCACTCAATAATTTTTTTGTGCAACCTGGACCAAATAAGAAAGATACCCGTAAAAGAGGAGGAACAACCAATGCTGTCACTAGTGACACGTGCTCGCCATAGCCTTGAGAAGAATGCAACAGGCAAAGCTAATGCTAACTCTGCATACAAGGAAGAGTCAAATGTACAGCGAGACGACTCTACTGTATAGTGGAGGGGTTTCTGCTAATATAGCGAAGATGCTGGACAGTAAGTTGTCTAACATAATTACACCGGTCATGGAGCTTTCCGAGAAATTCGACAGTTTATTTAAGAGACTGGGAACAGTAGAGCAACGGGTCTCAGACCTGGAAGAGGTCACAGCCACTCATATACTGCAGGTGGAGGCGCTGGGAGCCCAGTTGAAGAAAGTGCAGGACCACTTGGAAAGTTTTCAGAATCAAAGTCAGCAGCAGAATGTAAGAATTGTTGGACTGAAAGAGGGAGCGGAGAGCAAAACACTGGTGGATTTTTTTTGAAAAGTGGGTCCCAGAGGTTCTAGATATACAAAAGGATAGAATGATGATAGAGAGAGCTCAACCCACCAAACCTCTGATGAGACTGGCTAGAAAAGAGAGACCGTGGGCTGTCCTGACAAGACTGCACAACTACACCGACAAACGGAGGATTCTGTATGCAACAATGGATAAAAGAGCCATTAACACCGAGACTGATAAGGTGTCCTTCTATCAAGATTTTTCCAGAGGTTGTAAGGAGGAAAAAGGAGTCTGCAAACGCAAGTAAAGTTTTAAGAAAAGGAGGGATACAGTATTCCTTTCTGTACCCAGCGATCATCAAGATTTTCCACCCTAACGGCACCAGCACTTCACTCACAAGCATGGAACAAATCAAGGATTATGCGAACAAACTATCAGCCTCAAAGTAATTTGACTGAATAGAAACTCTGGATTGGCTCAGGTATCCAGGTGGATATGACCCAGAAATTTGGGGTGGTTTCTTTTTTTAGTATTTCATTGTATTGGGCTTTATCATACCTACACTGGTCCTTTAATAAAGGCATTCCAATGGGGGGAATTTAGTTTTTTCTTTCTTTGTCATCCCTGTAGGTGTACTTTGCTAAGTCAAGGGTGCAGCTAAGCATAGTTAATTTTCTTTTTTTCTTTTCTTCTTTCTATGATCTTCTGTTTTGTAACATTTTTAGTGATTCTGAGCTCTTGGTTCTGTTTTTGCTTGAACCACATGTTCTTGTTATTTGATATGGCATTTAAATCAGAATCAGAATCAGAATCAGAATAAACTTTATTGCCAAGCATGTAAAAAAACACACGAGGAACTTGACTTGACATTGGTGCGCATGCGCGCGACACAACGACACGGCAGCCATAAAGGCGCCTCATCAAACAGAGATAGATAAGAAAGGGAGGGGAAGGGAGGGAACGACACAAGGGAGGAGGAGAAAAAAAACTTCGTTATCAAAATACAGCTTATTTTTAAGCAGATTGTGATTACAATGAAAAAAAATCTCTCAATAGCACAGAGCAACAACTCAGAATTCACGAGACACAAGAGAGCAGTGTACAGTATATCTTTAATCAGTTCATGAATCAATGTGTGTGCGGTGTTGAGCAGTGTTGATGATAATAAGAGAGACCCAAGGACCCTTGGCAGAAGATGTTTTGTCTGTCTGGCGCCCAGTCTTATCTGGCGCTGCAGCTGGCTGTCCAAGGCCTTGTGCTCATGATTTTGAAAAAAAACACAGTCTGCAGACAGCCAGGAGGAATTTTCATGGGGAATAATAATGCCAAATAGGACTGATCACAGAGAAGACTTGTATTTCTTCTGTAGATTCAGTACATTAATCCTTCATTGCGCAGCTTTGAACTCGTCGTGGAAAGACCTGAGCGAACCCATGATGTAATCCACCTTACGAGACAGTTCTCCAGTAGTCGCTATCAGGGTCTTCTCCAGTTTCTCAATTTGTTGGATGCACCTCGCCTGGCCAGCATTTTGATAGGTTGAATCCATCTTCAGCAATTTGCGGTAAACCAAGACAATTCCCGTCCCAATCAGAATTATCCCAATCACCAAGATTACGAAGATAAACAAATCTTCAATATCTTCGATAGAGAGATTAGAGAGACACAGCATTTTCCAAATACCTGTGTCACATAGATAGCTCACTGGAGCCGTTCCAGCGGGGCAAACAGCTTCCCCCGGAGCACTTTTCCTTGTTGAAAAAATAGTGTCAATTGTGTTCAAAGCCCAGCTTATTAACTCCATAATTTCTTTTCGGCGGTCGCAGTCAGACGCAGACAGACAACAGCAAGCTGGGATCCAGTAGGAGGGGAGGAAAAAATCAGCAGGAGAGAAGAAAAAAGCGTCTGCTCTCTTGGGAGGGCGGACAAGAAGACATCCTTTGCAGCCTTCCTCAGAAAGACGCAGACTGGTCCATTGCATGCTTTTTTGTTAGCAGCACACAATTTCTAATGTAGCCTACTTTTAATATCTGTTAAGATAAGTGCACAGAATATTCAGGGATCCAATAATGTAGTTAAGAGGAAATCTGTTTTGAACTTTCTTATAAAAGACAGGGTCCAGATTGCTTTTCTACAGGAAACACATCTAAATGATGATGAGCACAAAAAGTATCGTAGAGAATGGGTAGACCAGAACTTTTTTTCATCCTATTCAACTAATAAGAGAGGTGTGATTACTTTAGTGCATAAAAATCTGCCTTTTACTGTCACGGTCTCTTATAAAGACACAGAGGGAAGATATGTCCTGATTAAAGGGATGCTGTGTGGTGAGGATATTGTGTTGGAGAATGTGTATGCCCCTAATGTCCAAGATGAAGAATTTTATGCATCTTTATATTGTTAGCGTTCTAATTTGGACTGTACCAATATTATTCTGTGGGGGGGGGGTTAACTGTACATTGTGCCCCACAATGGATAGACACCCATCAGAAACAGTTCAGTCTAAAAATGCTAAGGTTCTTTCAAATATTATTAATCTTATCTTATCTATTAATCTTAATGGAATCTCCTATATCTCTGATATCTCCTATATCTCCTATATCTCAGCTGGAGATAGATAAAGCTATTTCAGCGCTTCTGTCAGGGAAATGCCCAGGAGCTTTCCAGTCGAGTTCTTTTCTCGAGTTCGAGATCCAATCGTCTTCTGGGTGTGGAAAACAAAATACTGTCTAAAATATTGGCTATTAGACTGGAGCAGATTTTCACTTCCACTGTGGATGCAGATCAGACAGGTTTTATTAAAGATCAAAGCTCATTACTGTATAATACAAGACGACTTTTCAACATTATTCAATATTGTAGCTTTCATTAGACTCCTGGGTGTCGTGACTTGCCTCTCAGGGCAGAGAAAGACAGACCCACGTGCCAACTGCTGTTTGTAGAATTTAATAACAAAAACACAAAGTTCCAAAGAGTGCACAAACACAAAATCCAAGCACAGATAATAAAGAAACTTACACGCAGGAATGAGTCCGGAATAAACTCACCAGAGCGAGGAAGGGGCTCTGGTGGTGAGGAGAAGTAATCTCTATCAAGACTGCGGCAGTAATAAAAAGAAAATGCAGTCCTTGAATGGGGTCGGAACAAACAACATAAGTAATGACAGATGTGGGTTCACATGAGCGGGCAAAAAGGTAACAATGAATAGTGATTGGGATCAGCTGGAAGTAATGAGAGGAGAGCGCACCGACTGGCAGCTGACAGGGCTATGCCCACAAGGGGCACCAATCAGGACATGCCCTGACAGCTGTGAACCTCAATAATAAGGAATAGAAATAAAATATAAACAAGTGCAACTGAGAAATAGGTACCAATAATACAGAATCAGAATATAGTAGAACTAAAACATAAAAAGGAAAATAGAAAACAAGCAGGGATAACAAAACCCAAAAGGCACAAAAATACAACAAATATATATAAATACAGAGAAAAAGCCACGAGACTGAGCTTGGCAAAACTTCCAGAGCTCAGCTCGTAACACTGGGGTCATTGTTTCTATGGACGCTGAAAAGGCGTTTGATAGAACTGAATGGGAACATATGTTTGAAGTAATGAGAAGGTTTGGTTTTGGACCAAATTACTTGGAATAGGTCAAACTGCTGTATAGAGCACCTACTGCTTCAGTCTTGACTAATGGCCTCCTGTCAGCTCCATTTAAATTAACTAGAGGCACAGCACAGGAAAGTCCACTATCCCCTTCCCGTTTGCTTTGGCCATTGAGCCTTTAACAATGGCTATCAGACACAACCCACATATTCAGGGTAGGTACAAAAGAACATAAAATTCTATTGTATGCTGATGATGTCCTGTTGACGTTAACGGAACCAGCTAAATCATTACCACTGTGGGTGACCCCCACAACAGACTGGGACAAGCAGAGCGCTCAGCTGGGGCAATTAGCAGAACAATGAGATGTGTGTATTGAGATCAATAGGCAGCCTCTCTTTGTCTAGTTCAGGCGCCAGTATCCGGTTGATATGTGTGACTCAAATGCAGGTGTTCATGCTTCCTGTTCTGTTCTGTGATGCAAATGTGCCTTTCATGTATTGTCTGTAGTGGGGTATTTAAACTGCATTTCGCTCTGTAACTCTTTCTCTCTCTCTGACCACTGCTTCTGACACACGCATTCCGTGTCTCCCACGAGAGCCTGAGAGCTCACTCCGGCGCGCCTGCACGGCGCTGGGGTGAGTTCTGTGATGGCGGTATGATTAATAAACTCCCTCAAAAACTCTCAGTTCGCTCCTTATTATTCCATGCCGCCACAACCAGTAGTTATCCAGCATATCAGAGAGTTTGGTCTAATATCTGGCTATAAAATAAACTTTGATAAATCAGAGATAATACCCCTAGTCTACACAGGAAACAATGAACCTATGTATGTCAAACCTTTCCACTGGGCTCCATCAGGATTTATATATTTAGGAATTAAAATTACACTTAAAACTAGCCAATTATATGCAGAAAACAGTAAATCCATGATAAAAGAGATCAAAGAAAGTTTGACCAGATGGAAGAGGCCTCCCAATATCATTTCTAGGCAGAATTAATCTCATTAAGATGACAGTTCTTCCAAAAATAATATACCCTGTATCAGAATCAGAATCAGAATCAGATTTATTGCCATTGTTCATGTAGTACACAAACTAGGAATTTGTCTCGGTGCAATGCTGCAACATTAAACATGATAAAAATAAAAGATAGAAATAAAGAACTATACATGCAATAAAATGTAGAATATGAATAAGTAATACTAGACAAAGCAATTTTTAGATATATTAGCGAGCAGCAGATATTGTGGAGTACCCCATAGTGCAGTCGGTAATGCAAAAAGAAAACAGTGATGATTGACATGAGTCTGGTTGAGCTGCTGTACATAGTGCACAAGAGTCTAATAAGTCACTTAGTGTTCAGCAGTCTGATGGCAGAGGGGAAGAAGCTGTTCATGTGACGGGAGGTTTTAGTCTGAATGGACCGAAGTCTTCTACCTGAGGGGAGGGGGGCAAACAGTACGTGACCAGGGTGTGAAGGATCGGCAATGATCCGGCCTGCACGCCTCCAGGTCCTGGAGATGTACAGATCCTGGAGGGATGGGAGCTTGCAGCCGATCACCTTCTCAGCAGCGCGCACGACGCGCTGCAGCCTTAGTCTGTCCCTGGCAGTGGCTCCTGCGTACCACACGATTATGGAGGTGGTGAGGATGGACTCGATGATGGCCGTGTAGAACTGCACCAACATCTTGGTGGGTAGCTTGAGCTTCCTCAGCTGCCGCAGGAAGAACATCCTCTGCTGGGCCTTTTTGATGAGGGAGTTGATGGTCGGCTCCCACTTAAGGTCCCGGGTGATGGTGGTGCTCAGGAAGCGGAAGGAATCTGCAGTGGTGATGGGACAGCCTGTGAGGGTGAGGGGGGGCAGAGGGGTTGTGACTTTCCTGAAGTCCACGATCATCTCCACTGTCTTCAGAGCGTTCAGCTGCAGGTTGTTGTGACTGCACCAAGACGCCAGCTGGGCCACCTCTTTCCTGTAGACAGACTCGTCGCCGTTGGAGATGAGCCCGATGAGGGTGGTGTCGTCCGCAAACTTGATCAGCTTGACAGACTGGTGGCTGGAGGTGCAGGAGTTGGTATAAAGGGAGAAGAGTAGGGGGGAAAGTACACAGCCCTGGGGTGATCCGGTGCTGATGCTAACAGAGTCTGAGACAGTCTTTCCCAGCCGCACATGCTGCCTCCGGTCCGTCAGGAAGTCGGTGATCCACCTGCAGAGGGAGTCAGGCACGTTGAGCAGGGACAGCTTGTCCCGGAGCAGAGCGGGGCGGATGGTGTTGAATGCAGAGCTGAAGTCCACAAACAGGATCCTGGCGTAGGTTCCCGGGAAGTCCAGGTGCTGCAGGATGGAGTGGAGGGCCAGGTTGACTGCGTCTACAGACCTGTTGGCTTGGTAGGCAAACTGCAGTGGGTCCAGGAGGGGAGTGGTGATGGACTTGAGGTGGGGCAGGACCAGGCGCTCAAAGGACTTCATGACTACAGAGGTGAGCGCTACAGGTCTGTAGTCGTTAAGTCCAGTGATCCGTGACTTCTTGGGGACAGGGATGATGGTGGAGGTTTTGAGGCAGGTCGGCACGTGGCATAACTTCAGGGAGGTGTTAAAAATGTCTGTGAAGACAGGAGTCAGCTCATCCGCACAGTGTCTCAGGGTGGAGGGAGACACGCCGTCCGGACCAGGGGCCTTGCGCGGGTTCAGTCTGGAGAACTGTCTGTGCACGTCCTGCTCACTGATGACAAGGGCAGGGGGGGAGGAGGGGGGGCCGCCTTTGATGAAGTGGGGACCGTGAAGGCAGTGGCACTGGGGGGAGGGGGAAGATGGACACAGCAGACGAGGTGTCAAAACGGGCATAATGTTGGGACAGTCTTTGACAAAGGGCTATGTCATCCTGACCTTTAGAAGCCTGAGGCCGATAGTTGGTGATTTACCGCAGTCCTCTCCACACAGAAGCAGAGTCGTCAGCAGTGAACTGCTGCTGGAGTCTCTCAGAATACACAGATTTAGCTCTCCTCAGCTCTCTGCTAAACCGATATTTGACCTCCCTGTAGCAGTCCCTGTCTCCACTTTTCAACGCTGCTTCCTTCTCCTTCCTGATCTGTCTGAGCTTAGCAGTGAACCAGGACTTGTCATTTGCGTACCTCACCCTTGTGCGCGATGGAAGAATGCTGTCCTCACAAAAGTGGATATATGAGTTCACAGTGTCCGTATACTCATCCAGATCATGCGTGGCTCCTTTAAACATGCCCCAGTCAGTTATTTCCATGCACGTGCTCAGCTTCTCCCCAGCTTCACTGGTCAATTTTCTTGTAGTGCTCACAACAGGTTTAGTGAGCTTTAGTCTCTGTCTGTATGTGGGAATGAGGTGGACCATCACGTGATCAGATAGTCCGAGCGCAGCGTGGGGAACAGTGCGATACGCGTCCTTCACTGTAGTGTAACAGTGACCCAGCGTGTTCTTTCCTCTGGTGGGGCATTTAATAAACTGTTTGTATCGGGGGAGATCGTGGCGCAGGTTGCTCTGGTTAAAGTCGCCAACCCCAATAACCAGAGAGTCTGGGAAAGTGCGCTCCGTTTGTTGAATGTGATCTGCGTGCGCGTGCTGAGCCTCGCACGCGTCCGCGTCGGGCTGGACGTAAACAGCGGCCAGGATGAATGAAGCGAACTCCCGCGGGGAATAAAAAGGCTTGCAGTTAATGAATAGATATTCCAGAGCGGGAGAACAGTATTGGGAAATCACCGTTACATCAGAGCACCAGCTGCTGTTAATGTAAAAGCAGACTCCTCCTCCTGAAGACTTACCAGAGAGCTTTGTGTCTCGATCAGCACGAAACAGCTGAAATCCCTCGAGGAGGAGCGCGCTGTCCAGAGTTGATTCCTTAAGCCAGGTCTCAGTAAAACAGAGGGCAGACGAGGTAGTGAGGTCCTTAAATCGCATCAGCAGTCTCAGTTCATCTACCTTGTTAAAGAGAGAATTGGCATTGGAGAGAAATATGCCAGGCAAAGCCGTGCGCGTGCCTCTCCTGCAAAGCCGCACGAGAGCGCCCGCTCGCCTTCCTCTCCTTCGCCGTCTCACTTTTTGGGCCAAAAAGTGAACCAGATCGGTGGCAGGAGCCAAAAAAAACGGGAGTAGATCCGTGGGAGTGAAAGACCTGATATTTAGTAGCTCTTCACGGGTGTAAGAGCTGGCAGACACACAATTGACGAACAGAAACATACAAAGAAAGGCGCAGCGAAACACCATGGCGGCCACTGTGGGCGTCATCTTGGATCGAAAAAAAAAAATGTTGTTATTTTTATGTCTATGTTGTTTATGTCTATGTCTATGTTGTTAGCGATTTTAAAGTCAGAGGATATTAAAGTGATCAGTAAAGCCATATCAGATTTTATTTGGGCCAGCATCAGGCCTAAGGTTAAATTAGAGATACTACAATTACCAAATGACCAGGGTGGATGGGGTCTACCGAATACAGAAAACGACATTTTGTCCATTCAGGCCAGAATTATCTCCTCCTGGGTCAATGAACAGTCACATCGTCCCTGGTTTGATATGGAGTCAGTGTTGTGCAAACCCTCCTCCCTGTGAATTTGTTGGGAAAACGCCAAAGTAACTTACCACCTATGGTTAAGGACAATTTCCTGATTAAAAAAAAATGTATTATGGGCATGGGAAAAAATGAGGAAAATATTTAAAAGTAAGCCATTTAATACCCGTATAACATTAGATATGTAGTAATCTGGACAGGGTCACAGATCCTGTCCATGCATTGTGTTCCTTTTGGACTCATTATTATGTTTATCATCATTATTAGTATTCTCATGTCCTTGCTTTTAGTTATCTTCCTCTTCTTCTTTTAGATTTGATTGGCGGTTGGCAACCAGCTTACAGGTGCATTATCGCCACTGACTTGATTACACTGGCCAACACCAAATTTATTGTCTAAGTTTTTTTAGCTGATTTAGGACAATTTTGATGTGCTGATTCCAAAAATCACATTGGTTTTGCTCAATAAGGTCAACTTTTTGAACTATGGCCACATGTTTTTTTACATTTTTGTTTACATGTATGGGTGTTTTCGCTTTATATGATGCCAAATTCTTTTTTATTTCTTGAAATTCTCTGAATTTTGAACAATGATGATGTAACATTCAATTTACATGTACTTACCTTTATCAGTATCTACTATTCAATGTACAGTACAACTGTACAGTACAACTTATCATAAAAACCTGACCTAATCGAGAGAAACAGATGTCATTTTTGGATTCAGCGGTGCAAAATTGTCTTAAATCAGTTGAAAAAACACAGACAACTTACAAAAAAAATATTTTTGTTATGTTGTGTTATCATCACTCTATATATCCTCTTCTTCTTTTAGATTTGATTGACGGTTAGCAACCAGCTTACAGGTGCATTTCCGCCAAGTACTTCACTCTATATCATCACTCTATATATCTTCTACTCTATTTTCTTTCTTTGAAGCCATTTTGTAGTAGATTTACTTCAGTGGTTAGGATCATTGACCTGCTGCATCACCCAATTTCTACTGTGCTTCAGCTGGTGGACAGTCACCCTGACACTATCATCGCTCTATCCATCACTCTACTGCCACACACCCCTCTATATCTTTGTATAAGGAGTTCTCTGCTTTAAGTTATATTCTACCTCAGTTATCATTGGTTATCGAGTCCTTACTCTTAGTTATGTTATCCTTTGCGTTATTATTATTGCCATTATCCTGTCTTACTCATCATCTTGTGTTTACTTATTGCGATAGCACTCTCAGTTTATTTCTGCTCCTCATCTGGGCAGTGTGGTGACGCAGTGGTTAGCACTGCACCAGCACAGCAACTCACCCTTGGCTATGGGATCTCTGGTTCGATCCCAGCCCCTGACCAACAGTGATCTGTGTGGAGTTTGTATGTTCTCCCCGTGTCTGCGTGGGTTTACTCCAGGAGTTCTCCAGTTTCCTCCCACAAGCCAAAAACATGCAGTTTAGGTTAATTGGATACTCTAAACGTGGCCCTAGGTGTTAATGTGTGTGTGAACGGTAAAGGGATAGCACCGTACCGTGGCAGTTTTATCCATCCAGGTAGATGCCCTCAATCCCCCCTCTGGGGATCAATAAAGTATACAAAATTAAAAAAAAAAAAAAATAAAATTTAGTGGTTCTTAAGTTGTTAACTATTCGTGGCTGTGCCTGACTGTCCTGATCATCTCCTGCTGCTATATACGTATATATGTATATACAGCCGTGGACAAAATTGTTGGTACCCCTCTGTTAATGAAAGAAAAACCCACAATGGTCACAGAAATAACTTGAATCTGACAAAAGTGGTAATAAATAAAAATTCTATGAAAATTATCCAATGAAAATCAGACAATGCTTTTGAATTGTGGTTCAACAGAATTATTTTAAAAAACAAACTCATGAAACAGGCCTGGACAAAAATGATAGTACCCTTAACTTAATATTTTGTTGCACAACCTTTTGAGGCAATCACTGCAATCAAACGATTTCTGTAACTGTCAATGAGACTTCTGCACCTCTCAGCAGGTATTTTGGCCCACTCCTCATGAGCAAACTGCTCCAGTTGTCTCAGGTTTGAAGGGTGCCTTCTCCAGACGGCATGTTTCAGCTCCTTCTACAGATGTTCAATAGGATCTAGATCAGGGCTCATGGAAGGCCACTTTAGAATAGTCCAATGTTTCGCTCTTAGCCATTCTTGGGTGTTTTTAGCTGTGTGTTTTGGGTCATTATCCTGTTGCAAGACCCATGACCTGCAACTGAGACCAAGCTGTCTGACACTGGGCAGCACATTTCTCTCTAGAATACCTTGATAGTCTTGAGATTTCATTGTACCCTGCACAGATTCAAGACAACCTGTGCCAGATGCAGCAAAGCAGCCCCAGAACATAACACAACCTCCTCCATGTTTCACAGTAGGGATAGTGTTCTTTTCTTGGTATGCTTCATTTTTGCATTTGTGAACATAGCGCTGATGTGCCTTGCCAAAAAGTTCCAGTTTTGTCTCGTCTGTTCATAGGACATTCTCCCAGAAGCTTTGTGGCTTGTCAACATGCAGTTTGGCAAATTCGAGTCTGGATTTTTTATGATTTGTTTTCAACAGTAGTGTCCTCCTTGGTCATTTCCCATGAAGTCCACTTTGGCTCAAACAACACCGGATGGTGCGATCTGACACTGATGTACCTTGACCTTGGAGTTCACCATGAATGTGTTTAGAGGTTGTTCTGGGCTCTTTTGTTACCATTCGTATTATCCGTCTCTTCCATTTTTCATCAAGTTTCCTCCTGCGGCCAAGTCCAGGGAGGTGGGCTACAGTTCCGTGGATCTTAAATTTCTGAATAATATGTGCAACTGTAAGTCACAGGAACATCAAGCTGCTTGGAGATGGTCTTATAGCCTTTACCTTTAACATGCTTGTCTATAATTTTCTTTCTAATCTCCTGAGACAACTCTCTCCTTTGCTTCCTCTGGTCCATGTTTAGTATGGGACACACCATGTCACCAAACAGCACAGTGACTACTTGTCACCCTTTAAATAGGCTGACTGACTGATTACAAGTTTGTAGACACCTGTGATGTTAATTAGAGGACACATCCTGGTTGAACATGACCCTATGGTCACATTATTTTCAATCTTTTCTAGGGGTACCATCATTTTTGTCCAGGCCTGTTTCATGAGTTTGTTTTTTAAAATAATTCTGTTGAACCACAATTCAAACGCATTGACTGATTTTCATTTGTTAATTTTCATAGAATTTTTATTTATTACCACTTTTGTCAGATTCAAGTTATTTCTGTGACCATTGTGGGTTTTTCTTTCATTAACAGAGGGGTACCAACAATTTTGTCCACGTGTATATATATACAGTATACTGTATATATATACATGTATATATATATATATACTGTATATATATATATATATACACAGCTGTCTTCTTCACCACACTAAAGGTGAGATGATCTACTGTCACTCATACTCTCACACGCACAGCGAACTGTTAATTCTTCCAAGCTAGACACAGTTTAGGTTCAATCTTGTTTATCCTGCCGTGCAGTTTGTGTTGTTTTTCCAGCCCTCGTGCTATATTCTATTATTTTGGTACTAAAACCATGTATGAACTTTGCCTCGCAATCGGGTCCCCTTTTTCACACCGGTAGGGCATTCATGACAGAAGATCAGCGCCTACACTGGACCCAGCGGGCAAAAAAGCTGGAGAAGGAGGAGCCAGGAGGGGGGAGAGCTGCCGGCTGTCAAAATGCTGTGGGACCTTGTTACTGTGGCCCGCAGCGCCCCGGAGGATGCTAAATACTGCTGGGAGGCTGTCACCAACATCTTGGAAGCTCGCCCAAGCCTGCGCTCCCTCCCCTGGCTGCGGGGGCTTCCACTCCCCGCTTGACCACAGCCGCCAGTCATCCTCTCCTCATTGATACTGGGCAATCTGCCGCTGTCCAACAATCCCTGGAAACTGGGGAATTCCAGAGGCGGTGGATTGGCGTACGGGGGTCCCAGCTGGAAGGGTGGATCTGGAAGATGACCGCGCCAGCAGCCGCAACATTCCAGCTGCCCCCCAGTGGAGCTTGAGCTGACAAATCAGCGTCCCCTGGCTCTGTCATTCGTTTTACCTTGTCCAGCACCTACACCTCTTTGCCATCTGCCAGTCCCAGCACCACAGAAGCCTGTGCCGATGGTGAAACTTCCTCTGGCTTCTACATTTTCCACACACCTCTCCTTCACTCCAACACCAGCTCCTCACCGCTGTGTGACAGCTCCTCACCAGGCAGTCACCGCAGCCACCTGGAGTGATTCATCTGGCTCTCCAGTGGCAATTTCAACAGTAGCGGCAGCCTCAGTGGTAACAGAGCTGGGGACAAGACCGGTACTATTTTCTCATTTTTTAACATCTAAGTCTTGCCTTGTTCTCAGTGAGGACCCTCAGTAGCCAATTCCTATTGCTGCTGAGCCTTCAGTTTTCATTGTTGCTGATGCCCCCATACTTCCACCACTCACCTCTACTCCTTGTCTCCCCGAAGTTATCTCCACCTCAGTTGGGTCCATAACAGAGGAGGTGAGCTCAACCACTGCCTCAGCTCCTCTTCACGTGCATGCTCCTACAGAGACTGCTTCTGTTCATGTGCACGCCCCTATAGAGACTGCTCTGCCTCACGTGCACGCCCCTGCAGAGGCTGCTCTACCTCACGTGCACACCCCTGCAGAGACTGATTTGCCTCATGTGCATGTCCGTGCAGATACTGCCTCTCCTCACATGCACGCTCCTATAGAGACTGCTCCCCTCAAGGTCATGATTTCAACATTGGGAGCACCAGGGTCCTCGCCAGCAGAAGAGCAGGAGTTAAGGCAAATTCTTTTCTTTGTTTTTTTTAGTATCAATATTAGACAGGTCTTGTCCCGCTCCTAGTGGGGAGACCCAATTGTAGCTTCCATCTGCTTCTGAACTCTCTCTGCCAAGCTCTTCTGCTGGCTGTTATTTTGTGGCCCCTACTCCAACCTGTTCCTCTTCCTCCCTGTCTGAGGTGGCTGCGTTAGAGAGGGATTCCTGGGCATTTGGGCCGGATGCTCTTCAGTCCCAGCCATCTCATCCTGAGGTAAGCACGCCCCAGTCGTCTCATCCTGAGGCCAGTGTGCCCCAGCCATCTCATTCTGGGATTGGCGCACCTCAGTCAGTGGTGCCTGTGGTTGGCGCGCTTCAACCGTCAGCTCCTGAGGTCAGGGCACCCCAGCATCTGCCCAGCACATCCTGTTTCCTGATTTGGAGGCGTGTGGATTCAGGTAGACCCCCTGAACCATCTTGTCCCATGGTCTGGTGGCATAGGGACTTGGGTAGACTGACAGATCCACCCTGCTCCTTGGTCTGATGACCCATGGACTTGGGTAGGCCCCCTGGCCCGCCTTGTTCTCCGGTACGGTGGTTCTGGGACTTTGGGAGACCACCCGAGAGGCCTTGTTTTGTTTTGGGGCCTTGGACTTTGGGTTGCCCCATAACCTGTTTTTATTTTATGTTGGACTTTGCGGGGGAAGGGAGTTTGTTTTATCCCGCCTGGCCTTTGCCCCCACCACCGATCCGACCGGGGGGGGGGGGGGGGGTGTCCATCTCTTCATCCAAAGGTCGTCTGGGTTCCGCCCCTTAATGTGTGTGTGTGGGGGTACTGTAGTGGTCTGGAGAGGGCAACACATCCTGTCCACGCTTTGTGTTCCTTTTGGAATCTTTATTATGTTTATAATCATTATTAGTATTCTCATGCCCTTGCTTAAGTTATATTCTACCTCAGTTATCATTAGTTATCACATCCTCCTTCTTAGTTATGTTATCCTTTGCATTATTATTATTGCCATTATCCTGTCTTACTCATCATCTTCTGTTTTCTTATTGTGACAGCACTCTCAGTTTATTTCTGCTTCTCGTTTAGTGGTTGTTTTGTTGTTATCTATTCATGGGCATGCCCGATTATCCTGATCATCTCCTGCTTCTATACTGTATATACAGCTCTACTATCACTCATACTCTCACACACATAGCGAACTGTTAATTCTTCCAAGCTAGACACAGTTTAGGTTCAATCTCGTTTATCCTGCCATGCAATTTGTGTTGTTTTTCTAGCCCTCGTGCTGTATTCTATTATTTTGGTAATAAAACTGTGTATTAACTTTACCTTACGACTGGGTCCCCTTCTTCACCCCGAAGGGGCATTCATGACAAGATAACCCAGAACTCTCATCACAACGTGTAGGATTAAATTTTACAAGTTGGCAAAGAGCAGGCATAATGAGAATCTATGATCTCTGAAAATGGAAGATTTAAAACATTAGATTTTTTTGAAAACTCAATATCACTTTGAAAACAAGGATTTCTGCAAATACTTACAAATCAGACATTTTGTGTTTAAGAAAGCTAGTTCTCTGGATTTTAGAAATGACTCTCACCTGTTGGAAAAGTTTTTTTCTTAACAACAGAGAGCACAAACATTTCATATCAAAATTTTACTCTGAAATACATAGTCTGAGCTTGGACAAATGCATGGTTGAGAAAATCCTGGTGTACTTTACTCAAATGTGTCATAGAACATGATGTTTGTGATAAAATGCTGCTGCTGCCTTCCAGAATCTCAATATGCAATCGATTTAAAAAGTTACAATATAATATACTGCACAATGTTTACATTTCACCGTATATTTATAGTAGATGTAAAACAGGAATTTCGCCAAATTGTCCTAAATCTAAAAGTCAAGTTGGTACAAGGCTTCATTGTCTGTGGGAATGTAGCATCATTCAGGCATTCAGGAAGGCAGTATGTACAAACATCACTAAAGCAAGTGAAGGAATGTTCAAGTGAAGGAATGGTCCTATCCATGTACAAAAAACTGTCTTCATTTCATTTTATAATATCTTTGTTTTTGTGCTGTTGTGCATTTCTATTTTTGTTTGTTTGACCAGTTTTGTGTTGTCTTGTGTATTCTGATTTCAAATAAAGTAAAAAAAAAAAAAAATCTCGACAACGCTGAATAAAAAAAAAAAAAAAAAGATCTATGTGTGGATCGTGTGTCCAAAACATTTAGTTTTGTCACATCTAGTATTGCTGGATCATATGTTTGGAAGCTAAGAATAAAAGATGGTGTAGAAGCAACTTGGAATATTTTTTTCAAAACACTGGAGTGGTTGCATTTATTAAGCATGACAGTTGTGTTTCATTTGAGACCAGAGCTCCTGAACACATCGACAGTTTTAATGAGCTGATATCATGACAGAGAGTATCACTTTAACATCAGCACAGCAGGTGTTAACACACACACACACACACACACACACACACACACACACACACACACACACACACACACACACACACACACACACACACACACACACTGCTGTTTTCAGGTGCACCACAATAAAATTTAAAGGTGACACTCTGTGTGTTCAAAGTCAGATTAGGTGAATTATCAGAGCTTTTAAATTTCATTAGTTTTTTTGTTTTTCAAAATAACTGCTTTCAGAAACACCCACTGATATCCTACATGAAGTGTCTGATTTATAGCAGGAACCATTTGAAACCCCTTACCATTCCAGCCAGTGTCCAGCCAATGTAAAACATCCTATGGGCGGGACACTGGAATGGTAAAATGTTTGTAGCTCTGATTTTTGAGGGATTATAATGAAGTGTAACACTGTAATCACTGCCTAATTTAATGCCTCAGTGAAACACAGACATCATTTTACTTTCTAGGATCACCTGAAATCAACACAAAGCGAATCAGTCCTACCTGCTGTAGTTTACTCCAGAATAATTCCAGCAAACATCAAAGTTTCAGCAGCATGGCAGTTGTGTCTGTCTGTGTTTATCTGCCTGTCCGTCTCACACTCTGTCTGTCTGCTGTCCTCTGGCCTCGCCTTGCTTTTCCTCTCTGACTGAAACCGGAGAGGTCAGGTAGTGTGTCATCACAAGCACTTGGACATAAAAACACACTTGCACATGCACAGATTCGGGAAGCCACATGTTCATTAATTCCCACCAAAACTCTTAAGATTCATTTGATTAAAATACATGTATACAGCATACAGTATATTGTGCATGTGAGCTTAAAACTACTTGGTAAATAAATAGCTACTGTTCTTTACAATAATCACAACTTTTTGGTTAATAAGCCACAGATGTTGAAACACCCATCTGCCCTGCCTGGTCTCCCTCTGGGTGAATAATACTCTACAAGGCTGAAAAGTTCATAGTTGCCAAATTTGACCAAATGTGGTTTATTTTTCAACCGCAGGGATCCAAGCGCTGCAATAACGATGGAAGAAGTGTGTGGATCAAAGGGGAGACTATGTTGAAAAATAAACCACATTTGATCAAATTCGACCAGTATGAACTTTTCAGCCCCCCCCCCCCCACACACACACACACAATATCATCATTTTGTCAAAGTCCCTGGAGTTATGCCCTTTAGTTCAACATACTGACAAACCAAGCTGCTGTCATGACCTGGGCATGATCTGAGGACCGTGCCCACACTTTCAGTTCATTTTGATGTCATTATTTGCCTTATTGTCTTTTGTGTCCCTTTGTGATTGTCCTTTGTGCTCCCCGGTCCACAGTTTGTCATGTTGTCCCTGTTTGCCCCTGTTGTTATTGTCTGTGTCTTCCTAATCTCCTGTGTAAATTTTTGTGTGTATCACTTGTATTCATTTACATTTTTTCTGTGACCAATTTTTTATTTATTTTAACAACCATGAAAGCATAACAAGACAAATGCATGAAAAACTAACATTAGTATCATCTTACACTATCATCATCACTAACACTACCATTCAAACCACATGACATACCAATGCCTTTGAAAAGGAAAAAGAAGAAAAAAAGAAAGAAAAAAAGGAAAGAAAGAAAAAAAGGGGATGAAAGGGGACCCAGATCCGATAGTTTTAAGTATCATTTGTACAGAGAGATTGGAGGTTTGCAACAAGTAGGTACCAAGCCTCAAGTGTAGAATTCCTGGCCCCAAGTACACGAGCTGTGGATAGCTCTAAGTAAACAATGTCCGAGAAAGCAAAGATCCAAACGCAGGTGCATAAAGTATGAGGGGGTTTTGACTGAGTTGCAACCAGTTTTTTGACTGCTGTAAGTCCTGCTAGAACCCCTCTTTTCTTTGTAGGGGACAGATGCACGTCAGACAAATCATCCAAAAGGCATATTATAGGAGAACAAGAGAGTGTGACCCCAAACAATTTTGAGAGAGTGGCGGTAACCTTCTTCCAGAAGTTGGCCACTGGAGGACATTCCCAGAACATGTGTAAATAAGTGCCAACTGCCTTCAATGAACAGAACAAAAGTTTCTTAGGTGTTAAATATACTCTGTGTGCAAAATTATAATGAATTTGTTGATGGTCAGGTTTTTTGGAAGCTATATTAATAGTATTCCGAACATTATCCCAGTCAAAATCAGGGCACAGATCAGGAATGTCTGCTCTCCAAAGGGCATTCAATACCAGGGGTCTATAGGAATGTTGTAATAGTAACGATAAAGTCTAGAAAGCAGCCCGGTTGAATTATTCGCAGTGTGATGAACAGGTGAGCGTGCTCCCCCTTCCCTCCTGTTCCTGTCGTCTCGGCTCCGGAGGATCAGACACACCTGCATGATTACACACCTGCTGCGTCCTGATGACCCAGGGTATTTAGGAGCAAGCGTGTGGGGCACCCATCGCTGGATTGTTAGGTTTGCTACATTCGAATTTGAAACATTCAAGCTCTCAAACGTTATTTCTCTGGTTGGTCTGTGTCTGACTCCTGTGTCCTTCTGCCTCCCAGGTTTGCTGCCACCCACAGGTGTGTTCTCCGAAGCTGATCACGCTCGCCTGACCAAGAAGAATGCCGGACGTCCACCCAGGTCACCGTCTTCCCCCTGGCTGCCCTGGACCACGCAAGAGTTTCCCCCCCGGGCTCCTCTGCTCATTGAGTAAGAGTGCTTTCCCATTATTATTCTCCCCTTCGGGAGATTCTGTCCCTAATCATCTCTTTCTGCTCTCTCCCCGTAGGCTGCGTGCACTCCAGCAGCATCGATTTTTGTGTGTGATTTAAGTGTGCATTTTTGTGTTGCTCTTTTCTTTAGTTTTTGCACTTTTATTTAGAGTTGTGTGTTGGTTTAGTTTTCTACAGTAAACTGGTGAACGTTTTACATCCGTGTCTGTAGTGTTCATTCTGGCAGTACAGCGTTTGAGCCTCACTTGCCCTGAATCATGACACGCAGAACAAAACAGCTTCTTAAGAGTATGTGGCCTGAGGGAGTTCTGTATTGAGATCCCACTGGCTTTAAGAGATCTTAGTTGAACATAAAAGAAAAATGAAGTGCACGGTAAATTATATTTTGTGGTCAACTCTGTAAACAATAATAAACCAATCTCCCCAAAAATGTAATTCAAAACAGAAATATCACTCTACCGGAGTGGTGGCCTAGTTTAGAGAGCATCCACCCCACAACCAGGAGGTCGTGGGTTCAAACCCCAGTTGGCTCATACCAGAGACCATATAAAAATGGTACTTCCTACCTTCTAGCTTGGTGCTCAGCATAATAGAATGGAGGAAGGAAAAAGTTGTTTATGGCAGCGGCCCTTCTGATTCTAGCTGTGATTAACATTGTAGACAGGAGAAACGTAATTTCATTCTTCTGTACATGATTGTCTGTATGGATTGAATGGCAATAAAGTTGGCTTCATCTTCTTTTCCCAGAAGGGTAAAGCTTATGGGGCAGCCACCAATCAAAAGTTTATCATTATTAAATAATGGAATTCCTGGGTTCCATGGAAAGTAACGGTTGCACAGTTTTTCTGCTTTCCTCTATACTGAGGCCAAATGTGATATGAGCGTATCATTTTTGACTGAGCGAGAAGTGAGGCGATGCAAGTTAAGAAAATCAACAAAGGATTAAGGGGCGATAATCTTTTCTTTTACAGTGCACCAGGATACTTGAGAGCTGTGTTGCACCCAAATCAGTAGAGGCCTGAGAGTAAAAGCCCAGCTACAGAGTTCAAAATCAGCGTCTGACGCATGGTCGTTTATTTTGCCAAATGAACTTAGACGCCCCAGAATGTAGTTTGTGCCAATGAAGAGGCGGAGGAGGAAGAGGGAGCATAGAGCTCACAAAGTTAATCCTTAGCAAGATGTTCATCTTAATTATTGAGATACGGCTGTGGTGAGAGTTCTTCAAACTGGACCATTTTTCCAAGTCTGTGATTTTTTTGGCATATATATTGTCAAAGTTATGTTTAATAATTTCCTGGATCACTGGAAAGATTTTAATACCCAGTTAGGTAAAACTTTGCACAATTGGTATAGGAGGAGGAACCGGGCATTCACGCATCACCTGATTTAAGGGTAACAATGCTGATTTCTGTTAGTTTATTCTAAACTTGGATATTTCTCGAAGATAGATAAAATGTATGGCATGCATTGCAAAGGGTTATGGCTATATAGGAATATATTATCCACATACAACGAAATGTGATGAAAAACGCCCTTAATGCATATCACAGAACAGAGAGGAGGTGCAGATTGTTTGTGCTAGTGGCTCCAAGGAAAGGGCAAACAACAGGGGGCTTAAAGGACATCCCTGCCTTGATCCTCTTGAGATTGCAAATGGGAAAGAACTAGGTCTACCAGTAATTACTAAGGCTATTGGATTTCTGTACAATACCTTGATCATATCAATGAAAATCTGATCAAAACCCATAGACTCCAGCACTGACCACAGTAAGGCCCACTCAAGATGGTCAAAGGCTTTGCAAGCATCTAAAGAAGGAGCTGTGGCTGAGGAGCTTGTGTCTTTAATATTGTCTAAAACGTGCAGCAGTCTTCTAACATTGTCTGTGGCCAGCCTGGATTTTATAAATCCAGTCTGGTCACAGTGCACTAAAATCATCATATGGCCTTGTATGCGTCTTGCCAGGACCTCTGCAAAGATCTTGAGATCAACATTTAATAACAAAACAGGTCTATAACTAGAACAATCTAAAGGGTCTTTACCTTTCTTAAGAAGCAATGAAATCAGTGCTACATTCACATCTCCGAGGAACGAGCCCTCCTTGAGTGAAAAGAGAAACATATCCAATAGTAAAGGACCTAACAAAGGCCAGAAGGTAGCATAGACCACAGGCAGTATGCCATCCAGGCCTGGTGATTTGCTCCTATGCATCTCTTTTAAAGATATTTCACACTCTTGCAACGTAATAACAACATCCATATCTGCAGCTTCACTGCTTGATAGTTGAGGAAGCTGAATAGTGTTTAAAAAGCTGTCAAATGCTGACTTATCAAAAGTCTAAATAAAAATCCAAACCTACATGGCCCTGTGTGAAAAAGTGACACCCCCCCCCCCCCAGTTAAAAACATAAATTAACTGGTTTATCACATCTTTGGAAAGCTGAGTTCAATTTCTCTAGCCACACCCAGGCCTGACTACTGCCACACCCGTTCTCGATCAAGAAATCACTTAAATAGACAAATAATAGGACACCGGTACTTAATAATAATACTTAATAACAATAATACTTAATTAATAACTTAATAATAATAAAATTAATAACTTAATAATAATACTTAATACTTAATACTTAATAACAATACTTAAAAAGGACTGCCTGACAAAGTGAAATAGACCAAAAGATCCTCAAAAGCTAGACATCATACTGCAATCCAAAGGAATTCAGTAACAAATGAAAAACAAAGTAATTGAGTTCTATCAGTCCTTGAAAATGTTATAAAGCTATTTCTAAAGCTTTGGGACTCCAGTGGACCACAGTGAGATCCATTATCCACAAATGGTAAAAACATGGAACAGTGGTGAACCTTCCCAGGAGTGGCCAGCCGACAAAAATTACCCCAAGAGCACAACGACAACTCATCCAAATGGTCACAAAAGACCCCACAACAACATTCAAAGAACTGCAGGCCTCACTTGCCTCAGTTAAGGTCAGTGTTCATGATTCCACAGAGAATGAAGGGTGTACTTTAACACACCCCTAATCTCATTTTGACAGGTACCACACCCCCTTTGACCTGACCTGACCCCGACCCTGCCCCCTGTGACCTCGCGTAATGATCGATCTCTGTTTTTAAGAATAGGGCTAAAACCTACCTTTTTGATATAGCCTACAATTAGGGAGGGATCATGTGTTTTCTGAACCCTCCCTTAGTTATGCTGCTAATAGGTTTAGTCAGCCGGGGGACCTCCAGTAATGCACTGGGCCTCACTCCTTTCCTCACTCTCTATGAAATATTTTTTTTTTTTTTTGCTGGTCATTAACATTTGTTTGTTCTCTCCCATAGATTGAGTCCCCATCGTGCTGTTTGCTCTCTACATGTCTGTTCTTTTCTTCTTCTCTATCCCCTCACCCCCCAGCCAGTCGCAGCAGATGACTGCCCCTCCCTGAGCCTGGTTCTGCTGGAGGTTTCTTCCTGTTAAAAGGGAGTTTTTCCTCTCCACCGTCGCCAAGTGCTTGCTCACAGGGGATCGCCTGATTGCTGGGGTCTTTCTGCAACTGTGGGGGTCCTCCCTACAGTTGATAGTGCTATGAGATGACTGTTGTTGTGAAATGGCGCTATATAAATAAAGTTGAATTGAATTGAATTGAATGAGGTTGTCAATCAAAAGTGCTTTGAAAGCATGACCTCTGACCTCGCGTAATGAGGTTGTCAATCAAGTGCTTTGATCTTGTCATCAAACTGACAGTTTTTCTTCTAATATATTGTCCATATGTCACTTCGCATAATGAGGTTGTCAATCAAGTGCTTTGAACTTCTCGGCAAACCGACAGCTTTGTTTCTAATCTATTGTCCATATGTCACTTCACGTAATGAAGTTGTCAATCAAGTGCTTTGACTTTCTCATCAAACTGACAGTTTTGTTTCTAATCTATTGTCCATATGTCACTTTGCGTAATGAGGTTGTCAATCAAGTGCTTTGACTTTCTCGTCAAACTGACAGTTTTGTTTCTAATCTATTGTCCATATGTCACTTTGCGTAATGAGGTTGTCAATCAAGTGCTTTGAACTTCTCGTTTGAAGTGACTGTGGCCAAAACGGGTGGGCTCTTTGATCTTAACGTGAAAGCACACACCCACATTAGTCAGAAAATCTCAGACGCAGCCATTCTCTCAGTCAAAACAGATGAGTTAAGGATTAACGCGACGTCTGTGGACCACATTCCAGAGCAGGCATCCACATTAGTCAGGGTGTCTCTGTAGGACTTAAGGCAGACTTTTGTGTGACAATACCACAAATTGAGAATGAATATATTAGTAAATAAATAGTTAAGCATGGAGTTTACCAATAGCCACAAAGTTAGCAGTGACCAAAAGAATAAGATTCTGGTGAAAGCACACACCCACATTAGTCTGAAAATCACAGACGCAACCATTCTCTCAGTCAAAACAGATGAGTTAAGAATTAACTGTTTGCTGAGTCAGTAGGAGAAAAAGAGCAAATCTGTATGGTTCAAAGACTTCAGACTTAACAAACACATGTCTGTAAAACTCCCCACAACTTGTATGTGATATTTATCAATGGTTAAATTAGCTTTATTCAATATTTGAAACAACCAGCACATGTTTATATGTGTTTGATATCACCTAGCAAATTTAACATTCCTCTGGCTGACACCCCCCTTTCTCTTTCACACACACACACACACACACACACACACACACACACACACACACACACACACCAATCACAGTGGCCATTCACATTACAAAGCCCCCCCCCCCCCCCCCACACACACACACACACTGTCCCTCGAAACAGCTGTGTCAGGGGAGAAATGTATTGAGGTTAAAGAGAAACATGCCAAAATCATGGGAGGAAAAAATAAGTCTTTGAATCATTAAATATAGTTTTGATGGCTACCCCAGAGATTTTCTTCAGTGGGGGAAATAATTATTTGATCTCCTGCTGAATGTGTAAGTTTACCCCCTTACAAAGAAATGAACAATCCACAGCTCCCTCAGCAGCATCATAACAGTGTCTCCTGGAGTCAGAAGGCCACTTGCATTTTTCAGCGTCGGTCAGTAATTCAAACAGTTTCATGCTATGTAAAAGTTTTTTTTCTCAATGATCCAAACAAAATGTTTTCTCTGACAGCATCACATTTCACAAAGGATTAAGCTTCGCAATGTAGATTTCTTTTTTGATTTTGTACAAAAGCAAAACTTGCAACTTATGTCTATCACAGCATGCGGTTCAATTAAGTTGTCCGCACAGACAGCGCAAATTTTTTGGTCAGCTACCAAGCTCCAGAGTAGTTTCTGGTTAATATTTTGAAACAACCTTCATTCTCACAAAAAACTAAAAAAAACACCCAAACAATTTTTGATACAAAACAACAAACTCACAGTATTTTACTGACGGGCATATGCAGTCAAAATCTCAAGTGTACAGAAAAAATGCATCTGCGTGAACCTTAAGTAGTTTTTTTTTTTAAGAAAACAACAAGATGTGGTAAATTTAGCCTTTAGATTGGGCATCGTGTTTATAGATTGTTGGGTTTTATTCTACAGAAATAAATATTGTACGACCAACTTTGCCTCTACCTCGGGTTCGACAATTTCTCAGACTGGGGACCTAAGGCCCATTCCCATGTTAAGGGTTTTTTCTTATGGCCTAAGTCTCATCCTAATGTTTGTCATCCTGCAAGGGGGGAAGTATTGTTTGTTTCAGTGTTACACGTAAAAGAAAAATATCAAAAGAAAATAAAGGCCAGTTTTTCACCAAATGCTACTACTGTGGCTATTATCATTGTGTACTTGAAATGACGCTGAAGACTAAAAATACTGTGTGGAAGATTTGGAAACTTTGGCTTTTAGTGACATCTTGTTTTTCACTCAGCGGGCTGTAACCCCATTCATTCTACTCATATAGTGCATTCCTTTTGTTGAGGCAAATCTGATTTAGGACTGTATTTCTAGTACTTCCGACCATGAAGTTGGCATTTTCGGCTCCTGAAGTTGCAAACTTTTTTCTCTGCCAGCACCTCAAACGTCACGAGATTTGCTTTCAAAGACTTCTCGTTCATTCAGAGAAATCTGAGGTCAGAACATCAGTGTTTATTCCTTCCTGCTTTTTGGGAGAAAAGTTTAGCGGGCCATGTCTACCAGATCCTAAGAATCAACACAACTCTACAGTTAAAAAACAATGATAAAGAACTAAAGCTAACATGCAGCATCATGTCTCAGTTACTATGGACTTTTCAAAAGAATTACCTCGGGTCTTTGGCTGGTTCTTGAAGGTGTCAAACACTTTGCACCATACTGCATTACCGGCATTAGGGTTACTAGATTCTGAAAAAAAAAAAAAAAAAAAAAAATGGAATAACAGTGTACTTACTTCTTTGAATAAGAATAGGTTTTTTTTTTTACCTTTTGTAATAACAAATGACACGTTGCACAGTGTTGACACAAACTCTGATTTTTTTAAAACTAGTATATTCACACAAAGTTGCATCACTATGATTAATGTGGTTAAAAAACATTCACTAGTTTCAAAAAAGAAACATTGAAACAAGTATTTGCTTGGGAGAATTAAAAAAAACCATTTT
Source organism: Pholidichthys leucotaenia (assembly GCA_020510985.1). Classification (NCBI taxonomy): domain Eukaryota; kingdom Metazoa; phylum Chordata; class Actinopteri; order Cichliformes; family Pholidichthyidae; genus Pholidichthys; species Pholidichthys leucotaenia. The sequence continues at coordinate 413,570,943 of CM035838.1, forward strand.
ATTTAATTGTACAGAAGCATTTAAGGATAAACTAATTTGCAATACCTTCCCTTAAACATTTATCATTGAAAGGTACTAGTAACTACACCAGTTGAATACTTGTTTCTTTGCATAACACCATTTTAGAGACCTCTTTTTTTAAATCACACAAGTACATGTGTGAAGTACATTTACATGTCTGCAAAAATCTTACTCGATGACTAACTTTTGATTTAGTGTATTCTTTTTCCACACAACTTTTTTTGTTGTAGTGACACTAAAATATTTCACTAACCCGTTTTTGGATAACAGATTTGTTGTAGACAAGTGATTTTTCTTTTCCTCTCGGTGGACTTGACAGACAAATATTAACGATTCTCGGTTTGGTTTCATAATACATAAACTAGAAAAGCACTCATAGAGTGCATACCTCCACCAAGGCTCCTTCTGTTTCTCATGGATGACCTCCAAAATGTAATGGGCTTGTGTGAAGGCCTATAGGCACTTGTGGTGAAAATGGCATCAAAGTCTGTCCATCAGTTTTGGAGTATTGTTGCTAACACACTGTGAGAAGATAAGAGCCTTGGCTGAGGTATGCATTCTCAAATCATCACCAAAATATAATGGGTTCCTCTCTAGCTCAATTTCATCCAAATCCATCCAGTAGTTTTTGTGTAATCCTGCTGCACAAATATAAACAAAGCCCTTGGTGGAGGTATGCACACTCAGATCATCACCAAAATCTAATCATCTGTTCCCCGTGACATTACACACCTTTCCTGAAAATTTCATCAAAATCCGTTCATAACTTTTTGAGTCATGTTAGTAACAGACAGACAGACAGACAAACCCCAGTAAAAACATTACCTCCTTGGCGGAGGTAAAAATATAAGAAAGGGCATCCGTACGGTAAAACATCGTACATGATATTTACCAAAGGGTAAATTATTTTATTCAATTTATTTAAAAAACTTTATCATGTACAGATGTATTTACCGTGGCAAATTCTCATTAAAAAAACATTAAATAATATGGCGATGGCTTTTACCTTCTTTTCCAAGTTTCTATGTCAGACTTTTAAAAAACTTTTAATAAAGCATTCGATGCGTTAGATAGTGCCATTTTACCATCTACATTAGAAAAAATGCGGTATAAGAACCCACCCATCTACTCGACAAACGCAGGGTTGTTCTATCCAATGAACAGAGAAGGAGAATCCTCCCCCTACCGTCAACCAATGAAACTACAAGGGCGGAGGGAGTGAAAATCATATAAATAAGTAGCCCGAAATCAGAAAAATGAAACAAACTTCGGGAAAAAGACAGGAAAAAATCTCCACCGTGACTAAGAGGCCGAGCGCTCTTCATCTGATCAGCGAGACACCCGTCTCCACCTTGCTACGGGGCGCTCCGGGATTAGCACTTTGGCTGGTTCTTGAAGCTGTTAAACACTTTGCACCATACTGCATTACCGGCATTAGGGTTACCAGATTCTGAAAAAAATTAATTTGTAATAACAGTGTGCTTACTTCTTTGAATAAGAATAGTTTTATCTTTCGTAATAACAAATGACACATTGCACAGTGTTGACAAAAACTCTGCTTTTATTAAATGCTACATGAAAATAAACCTGAATCAAATGAAACTATATTAAACAAAGTTATTTCAACCTGATTAACGGGTACTGTGTAATGCGAAAAAAAAACAAAAAACATAATACCCCAGAATCTTACCTGATGACTAACTTTTGATTTAGTTTATTCTTTCTCCACACAACTTTTTTTTTGTTGTAGTAACACTATAATATTTCACTAACCTGTTTTTGGATAATAGATTTGTTGCTGACGAGTGATTTTTCTTTTCTTCTCGGTGGACTTGACTCTGATTTACTTTTCGAACATCTTGTAACTGGTTTTAAATTTCTGAATCAATATCATCAACAATAAAAATCTGAGTCACAAGACATTTGGTGAAATTCAACGGATCAGTTGAACACCTTTTTCAACACACATTTTTTGCTGCGAAATAAAAGACAAGGCCTAAGGAACAACAAAACTCTTAACTATTTATCCATTTCTCAAATAATTTGGATGAAAAAAGAAGTAATCCATCCTTGAGTAAATGGAACAGATATATTTTGTTCTTACAATCACAGCTAAAGTTAGACAAAAAAACTCCAATATTGTAAAAATTTGTTTTGTACAACATACATTGGTGTTCCTGTTTGTGGTATCTAGCATAACGTTGTCTATGTCGTGTCATACACAGTTATACTTTTTCTGTTGACAAAAACTGTTTTAAATGGTTACATTAAGATAAAACTTTGTTCCTCAAATTGAAATTTACAAATTTCACATATTTATTTCACACACCTGCTTTGTTATTTTCATGCAAACATGGTTCAACATGATCCATGTAGTTAAACCTTTACTAGTTTTCTCAAAAAGAAACATCTGAAGCAAGTATGTCTTTGGAAGAATTACAAAAAAACATTTTGTTTAGTTTGTATAGTCAGCTATGTTACACGAAACACGTCACATTTTTTAGGCTAAAGTGATTTGCAAACAACAAAACTAAAACTTTGTTGATCGGAGGCGGTATAAACTACTTTCGTTATATGTACACTCCTTTGCATAAGACCATTTTGACTGACTCATGTTTAATCTGTAAGTACATGTCTGAAGTACATTTAATATATTTGAAGAAAGAATTATTAACTTCCTCATTTTTTGTAGCATGCCAGTGCAGTTATACTAAACATTATTTATACATATTATAACGTTTGGGTTCTCTGTCTGTTCTGGGGGTTAGGGCTGTGTGGAAGGGGGAGACTATGAGCATGAGGAGGAGGAGGAGGAGGAGGAGGAGTGTGGATGTGTGAGGAGAGTTGGGAGCAAGAGACACACAGAAGTTTTTCTTGTAGCTTTTTTGGCATGGTCACGGCCTACAGCAAGACATCCTGATGAGAATAAAGGTCTTAAATTGGCATCCTCTTCATGTTTTTTTAACAACGCGTCTGGTGGATGGCACAATATATTAAATACCTGATATAAGTTTTGTAATTGCCAAACGCTCATGGTTTTCATCAGAAAACATCTTGATGATCTCCAAGACTTTTGGGAAAATACTCTGTGGACTGACGAGACAAAAGTTGAACTTTTTGGAAGGTGTGAGTCCCATTACATCCGGCGTAAAAGTAACACAGCATTTCAGAAAAGGAACATCATACCAACAGTAAAATATGGTGGTGGTAGTGTGATGGTCTGGGGCTGTTTTGCTGCTTCAAGACCTGGAAGACTTGCTGTGGTAAATGGAACCATGAATTCTGCTGTCTACAGTGTTGCCAACTTGGCAACTTTCTCACTAAATCTGGCAACTTTTTAAATCCTGTTGGTTGTGGCGGCAATGAAGAAAAAAAAAGGAGCGAACTGAGAGTTTTTGAGGGAGTTTATTAATCATACTGCCATCACAACACCCTTTCCAGCGCTGTGCAGGCGCGCCGGAGCGGGCCCGGAGGCTCTCGTCAGGAGACAGGCAATGCGTGTGTCAGAAGCAGTGGTCAGAGAGAGAGAAAGAGTTACAGAGCGATGCAGTTTAAATACCCCACTACAGACAATGCATTCACAGCAGTAGGCATGGACATTTGCATTTGAGAGTCACCCACATCAATAGGAGGATTACTGACAGGAAGACATTTGCATTTGAGAGTCACCCGTAACAATAGGAAGATTACTGGCAGGAAAGAGCTAGACAAAGGGAGGCTGCCTATTGATATCAATACACACATCTCATTGTTCTGCCAATTGCCCCAGCTGAGCGCTCTGCTTGTCCCAGTCTGTTGTGGAGGTCACCCACAGTACTCCCCCCCAGAGGGCTCAGCAGGGAGCTGAGGCCTCGATAGTCCGGCTTTGGGAGCGAGCTGCGGGGAAAGCTCGCTGCAGGCGGCGGTGGAGGGAGGGGGGTGGGGGTAGCCAGTGCCGGCCCGGGACGGCGAAATTGTCTGGGCCGCGCAAAAATTGCCTGTGGATCTGCGATGTTGAGGGGCTGTCCCATTGAACGTGTGGAGGTCCACAGCAGCTGTAAGAAGAAAAATTAATCTCCGACTCCTCTCGCGGTCATGAAGAAAAAAAGGAGCTGCAGCAGTGTGGGACTTGGCGTGTTGACTTTAGGTGCGCGCGCAGTCCTAAAGTCCTCGGGGACAGCTGACGGCTGAATTCCCTTGTGCGCCGTGGCTGAGACCATTACAAAATCCTGTGAGCAAGCTGCATGCGTGCTTCAGGTGTGTGAGCAGCCCTGAAGGTTCTGTGTGCAGCGGCGAAGGACGATGGCGGTCTGTGTGGAGCCGGTATTGTCCCATGCGTGGTGCGCCGTCCTCGTAACCCCCCGGTGTACGCGCGGGGGTTCGGTGCATGGGTGGTCCGCTGTTGAGAGGCGAGTCAGGGTCAGGGAGCTTGATGGAGATCAGCGTAGTCGGCGCCGATGGTCATCCCTGTTCAGGTTGTTGCTGTAGTTCGGTCATGGTGCGTTCAGGTCTACGCGCTGCGTTCTCCGTCGGCTCTCGAGGTCGCCGTTGTGGAGAGAGGACGAGTTGCGTGCGCTCTCGTGTGGAGGAGCTGTGAGAGCGGCCGGTCCCAGCGTGGATGTCCAGATCAGAAGGTTGCGTTGCACCATGACGCTTTTTGCAGCCTTCCCGGTCGTGGGTGATCTCCGAGGGAGTTCGCCTGGTGGTGGCTCTGCGTCAAGGTCTCCCTGTAGCAGAAGGGAGGGCAAATCGTTTGCGTCAGGCTGCTGCGTTCACTTGTCGTCGGAGAGTCACCGCCGGGGGCTGCCAGCGTGTTCTTTTCTTGGTCGGGTCACCAGTGTGGCTGTCCAGACCAGAAAGTTGCGTTGCACAAAGCGTGTGCTTTCTCGGGGTCACCAGTGTGGCGGCAATGAAGATTACTGGCAGGAAAGAGCTAGACAAAGGGAGGCTGCCTATTGATATCAATACACACATCTCATTGTTCTGCCAATTGCCCCAGCTGAGCGCTCTGCTTGTCCCAGTCTGTTGTGGGGCTCACCCACATTGGTGACTTTTACTGTCAAAAGTGACTAGTGACAAATCTCATGACTTTTTCTGATGTTATTGGACACTTCTAGTGTTTTGGAGACTCTGACATGAAAGCACTATTGCTCTGCAGTTACTCTTCTCAACAGCGGGTGGTACCATGAGCCTCTCCCCATCCCAAAGCACTCAGGCAGTCAGTCTTACAGTAGCCTCATGCAGCAGTTAGCTGCAGTCAGAGAGGAGACCCACGCCACTCCCGTCCAGACTGCAAATGAATTGCACATGCACAAACCCTCCACCAATCCCGCCCTGTTTTACAGAGCAAGATGTAAATGTTTCTTCCCCGTCAGTGTCACACTAATAAATCACTGCATTTGACTTACAGCCTCAGTCACGTACTCACCTTGTCCACCGTGTGTGTGTGTGTGTTTCTGTGGCATAAGCTATATGTTTAACTAGCTAGCTCATCATGTTGGAGTCTAAGCTGCACGCTCAAATATATAGGAGGGAGTGAGAATCAAACCCCAAGTTCAAAGGCTGGTTGAAGCTGTTTATTGATGACACACGGAGATACTGCCTGTACTGTCCCAAGCCCGAATAAAGGAGGAGGGTTGGACGAAGAGCTAGCAGTTCCACCCCACATAACAGTCTTTTGATTAAATTTGATTTTCTAACATTTAACAATGCAGGACAAAACTGATTTATGTGATATGGGTCTAGACAAAGCACTAAAATCATTAAGTTATTTTGAGAAGTGATGGCCTTTAAGTGGCAAAATTAAAACAAACAAACCAAGAATCAACAGAAGTTAATTTGTAGTTCTAAACATATTTAGAGTGTTTTTTTACTCATTTTTTGTCTCTCCCACAACATGATTCTTCTCTCCTACAGCATCCATTACAATTACATTCAAATGCCAATTATGCAAATTAGGTGATGATGTCATTTAGCGACTTTTAGCACGCCAATAGCTACTTTCCTTATTGAGGAGTTCGCAACACTGGCTGTCTACCAAAAAATCCTGAAGGAGAATGTCCGGCCACCTGTTTGTGTCCTCAAGCTGAAGCGCACTTGGGTTCTGTGGCAGGACAATGATCCAAAACACACCAGCAAGTCCACCTCTGAATGGCTTAAGAAAAACAAAATGAAGATTTTGGAGTGGCCTAGTCAAAGTCCTGACCTGAATCCGAGTGAGATGCTGTGGCATGACCTTAAAAAGGCGGTTCATGTTTGAAAACCCTCCAATGCAGCTGAAGTTCATCAATTCTGCAAAGATGAGTGGGTCACAATTCCTCCACAGCACTGTAAAAGACTCATTGCCAGTGACTGCAAACGCTTGATTGCAGTTGTTGCTGCTAAGGGTGGCCCAACCAGATATTAGGTTTAGGAGGCAATCACTTTTTTACACAAGGTCATGTAGGTTTGGATTTTTTGTCCCTTAATAATAAACACCTTCATTTAAAAACTGCATTTTGTGTTTACTTGTGTAATCTTTGTCTAATATTTAAATTTGTTTGATGATCTGAAACATTTAAGTGTGACAAACATGCAAAAAAAATGAGAAATCAGTAAGGGGGAAACACTTTTGCACATCACTGTATACAAAGAGTGATAAAAAGATGCAAAAGTCGCATGAACTTCCTTAGGGTGAGATTGAACAGTTGTTGCAGGATTGGTGTGTGTCCCTTTAAGGGGGTGAGCTCTGCATTCGTGATTGAGCTGGAGTGTTGGTGAGAGAGCAGCACTTGAGAGGGAACGTTGGTGGTTAGGCCATGTTGAGACTAAATATGTTTAGAGCTGCTATTCAGAGCAAGAGTAAGCAGTAAATGTACAGTGTATGCTGCCTCAGCACAGTAATAAATGCTACAGCTCCTCAGGCGAGCCACCATGGCCTGTCCTCTGCTTTCCCACTGCTGTTGTCAGTTAAAAGAAGGGTGCTAATGCTAGCTTCGGCCCTGGAGGATCATCTTGCCTGTGCTTTTCGACCACGGTCTGGAGCCTGAAGCAGGAAAGGTTAACACTGGCGACATCGAAGGGACACTTTCAGACATACTGCAGCAGCTTTGGTGAGCAGTTAAACGGTGAAACAAGCCAAGACTCTTATAATATCCCCCTCAGAACTATTGAGCTAAGCTAAGATGGCTACAGCTAATAAGCAGGCCCCACCTTATTATGCATGTGTGTTTGAGCAAGTGAGCAGCCACTCTAACCCTTTCGTGGAGCTAACTATGGTTGAAGAGAATAATGTTGCTCTAAGAACAGACCATGTGAGTGAAACTAATTGGAGTCATGGACATTCCCGCCCATTTTTGAGTGATGCACAGTTGGTGACCCTGAAAGCAGAAATGGCTCAGACGTCATGTGTTTTTCCCCAGTGAATGCCATCAAGCACAAACCCCTTTATCAGCATTTGGAGTGAAAAAGATCATTATGGACACTGTCAATGCAGTACTCGGAGCCAAGACACACTTTACAGCGTATATCATTACCAAATCTGTCCTCAATCAATAAAGCCGCATTCATCCACCATACCTTCATTTAACTCTGTTGCCACCCCCCAGGCAAATCCATTCCTGCCTGCTCATCCCCAAGATTTCATCCAGAGTACACCTGTTCCCTGCAGCTCTTCCTATCCCACCTACTCAGAGCAACATACACATTGCTGCACCGCATTTAAAGACTCCCACCTTGGACAAACACTGCAACAAAAATGTGATCAGACTGTGCTATTAAAGGACATTTGCCCAAAATGTGAGCGACGTAGGCAGCACACAAATTATTCCACCATAGACTGCCAGCCCCCTTCTAACAGTGAGGATGACTATGAGCAGAGAGAGAGTGTCCCCACTTTACGCCCTGGGCAATATGATGGCAACCCCCTGGAGTGAGTTTTTACACAGGTTTGAGAACTGTGCTGAAGCAAATAACTGGTCAGAAAAGACAATGACATTCCAGTTGAAGTTCAGCCTTGTGGGTGCAGCAGGGGTGGTTGTGCACGGAAACCCGCATTCCTCTAAGTGGGACTACAGCTGCTTAGTGGAGGAGATGGAAAATGTGTATGACCCCTCATCACAGCATGCAGCAGCTGTGGTTATTGAGCTGAGACAGCGCATTTGCAATCCTGGTGAGGCTCTTCATGTTTTGATGGATGACATATATGGCAAAGTTGCAGCCGCATATAGCAACAGAACAGAGACTGAACAAGATACTGTTGCAGCTGAGATTTTCACTAATGCTTTTGGGGATGGAGAAATTGTGCAAAACCTGTTAGAACAGCAGCCCCGTACATTAGCCCAAGCCTGTGACATTGCCCCCAACCATGAAACCATTAAGCATGCAGCACCCTATGTCACAAACCTCATGTAAGCAGGGGCCCGCAACATGGCTGAACGTAGGACCGCGCTGCGGTAGTGAGAAGTGAGGAGTGAGTCAAAGAGGAGTGTGAAACAAATGCAGCACGTCTTGTTGGTAACTGGCCGCCTAGAACTCCCCGATCCAAATGCACCCCATTCAGAAGAAGCCATGAAGCTGATATAAAGCGGGATGATGTTCGCTGTCATAATTGCTCTGGGCTGGGTCATATGAAAAGAGAGTAAAGTTCTTGCAGGTGGTGGGGGCCATCAGAGGACTTCTCCGACCTGCCAACACCCTGCAGCCCAGCAATACCTCATCCCCACCTGAGCAGTTAACCACTATGTGCCCCTCTGTCCCCCAGCACCTGCAAGAACTTTGCTGTCAGAGCTCCAGTGAACTTAATAAAGACGAGCAGCTTCAGCTGGTACAGCTGCTGTGCACTTAGCAGTGTGTTCTCCACTGGGCCCAGTGACCTAGGCCGCACAAGCCTATGCAGCACGACATCATCACCAGACCGGGGGCCTCATGTGCAAAGGCTACTTATGCACAAAACATGGCATATGTCCTTTTCCACTGAAAATTTCAGAGGTATCAAGAATGAAATGACCGTGGAAATATGTGCAGCCCCACGCCAACTTCATGGCTGGCGTACATACGTTTCTACTGTTATTGGTCCACTGGCGACAGAGGTGATGTTGGGAGACTGATAATGATGTGTAAATCATTGTACACACCAGATACACATGACGAACAAACATCCAAGTGTGTGCATTTAGATGAGTGGATATAAAAGCAAACACAAAGAAGTGCAGAAAATGCCTCGAAGAACAGAGGATTAGAGGATATTGCAAATCACACAGTGAGAAGAGAAAGGGTATTTAGAGACAGAAGATTTTCTGGTTTAGGATGATGACTGACTTGTCCGCCGGATTAGGTTTCCACGGGCAGTCCTTGTGGAATGCGCCCGTGCGCCCCAAATATCACCCTGTCTTCAAGGCTTCATTACAACTCAGTGATTTGAGTAAGTGACGTTGTTTTTTTGCTAATTAAACTACAGTTTGACAGCATTCTACCAAGCCCCCAACTGCCTCTGTGTGTACAGTAGTTATGTCAATAAACACATGCGTAAAGTTTGAAATGCAACAGTCTCACGCGTCCCCAGGTGCACTTGATATCAGTGTAGTCAGGAGTTTACTTGGAGCTGGTGTACTTGGTAACAGCCTTGGTTCCCTCAGACACGGCATGCTTGGCCAGCTCACCGGGCAGCAGGAGGCGCACTGCGGTCTGGATCTCCCTGGAGGTGATGGTGGAGCGCTTGTTGTAGTGGGCCAGACGAGAGGCCTCAGAGGCGATGCGCTCAAAGATGTCGTTGACAAAGGAGTTCATGATGCTCATGGCCTTGGAGGAGATACCGGTGTCAGGGTGGACCTGCTTCAGCACCTTGTAAACGTAGATGGCGTAGCTTTCCTTCCTGGTTTTCCTCCTCTTCTTGCCTCCTTTACCGGTGGTCTTGGTCACAGCTTTCTTGGAGCCCTTCTTGGGCGCAGACTTGGCGGGTTCAGGCATCCTGAGCTCTCCGTACTTTGCAGCAACAACTATAAAGGATGAGATTTGCATTTTAGACATAAAATATATGCTTGTCGAGTCTAATATGATCCGCTTTCAACTGACAGGTGACCTTGGCTACCAACTAAATAGGTTCACGTTGTCTTCTTTTTCGTGACCGTTTTCCTTTATTCAACCAGCTGATCCACCCGGCTGGTCACAAATTGATTGATTTATTCATCATTTAAAACAACACTGTATAAAAGATACAAACATACATCTAAAAACAATGAGATGGTGCAAGAAAGTGTGCACACTTATTTCCATTGTGGTCCCTATAAAAGAGAACGCAGCTGGCGTCGCACCTGCAACCATTTGTTTTGAAATCTGGCACTATAACCACTGAGCTATACATGGTGATAGTCACAATGCTCAGCTGACGCTTCTGAGGACGACTACAGATGTCAATCTAAATATGTCAATAAACTTCTTCTTATCCCTGTCTGAATAAAGGAAACAATAAACTAATTTTATAGGGCTGTGAGCAGGCTATTGAATTTTCTGTATCCAGTGCTAATGCCAGAGGACAGCGTACCAAACAAAATGTTTTTACGTGCCTCTGCCTCATTCAGAAGCACCTCCAACTCACATTCTGTGAAAGCCCATTAAATCCATTATTTTTGATCGTGGATACAGGAGAATCAAATGTGCTGGGCTTGTATATATCTATTTGCATACCTATTTGCATCTAATTGCATATTCAAATGGGGGCGTGTCACGGGAAGAGTCCAGTATTTCCTCATGTGCGTTCAATTTCAAGCAGCTCGGTGTGTGCAAAGGAAATGTGCTTGGATTCTTGCGTACGGACGGTTTCATACATCTGGATTCTTTTCTGGCTTATGGCGTTTTCTTGATTCAGTAGGAAATCCACACAAGTCTTTGTACATGAGGCCCCAGGTCCTCCAGTGAAGCAGCCACCATTAAATGAGTGCACATTTAAAGATGCATATCCACTTCCATGCATCGAAGACACTCTGGACACCCTTTCCTCTGCCAAGTGGTTCAGCACACTTGACCTTGCCTCTGGCTACTGGCAGGTGGAGCTGTCCCCAAGAGCACGCAAAGCAGCAACTTTCTGCACCCGGAATGGACTATTTGAGTGGAATGTCATGCCATTTGGATTGTGTAACGTGCCGGCGACATTCCAAAGGTTAACAGACCATGTTCTGGCTGACATGCAGTGGGAGACCTGTCTCGTCTACTTAGATGATATCTTTGTGCTGGGCAGAGATGTACCTGAGATGTTGCAGCGATTGGGTCAGGTTTTCCAAAGACTTTCTGGAGCTAACAAAACTGAAAGCAACCAAATGCTGCCTCTTACGGCACAGAGTAAACTACCTGGGCCACATTGTATCTGACGCAGGTGTCGCCATTGACCCCAGCATGGTCAAGAAGGTTCAAGAGTGGCTGGTGCCAACATCACTACAGGAGGTCTGCAGGTTTGTTGGCCTCGCGTCCTACTATCGACACTTTGTGAAAGACTTTGCTTCCATTGGAGAGCCCCTTTATGACCTTACAAAAAAAAAAAAAAAGCTCAGTTCCAGTGGACTGAGAAATGCCAGCTCGCATTTGATGAACTAAAGCACCTGCTGACCACCACACCGGTCCTTGGTTATCTGCTAGATCAAGATGACATGATATTGGACACTGATACAAGCAACATTGGAATTGGTGTCATACTGTCACAAATCCAGCAGGGCAGAGAGCATGTGCTGGTGTATGGGAGCTGTAAACTCTCATAAACTGAGCAGAATTGTTAGCTGTGGTGTAGTACACATCCCGCTTCTATCAGTATCTCCTGGGCCGACCCTTCATTGTACGCACTGACCACAGCAGTCTGCGCTGGCTGAATAAGATGAAGGAACCTGAGGGTCAACTTGCTAGGCGGCTTAAGAGACTTGGTGAATACAACTTTGAGATTATCCACCACCCTGGCAGGCTAGAAAGCAATGCCAGTAGCCTGTCCAGGAGACCCTGCCGCCAATCCTGTCCCTGCAAACTTCCAGACCCCTCTCCCTCTCCTGAGAACACCAATTACCAGGCGGTGCAGTGTGAGTTGGACTCAGCTGCTAGCTAAGAGCCACTGAGCCCAGTGGGGGTAGAAGGAAGTCCTGATTTTACAGCTGTAAGTCTAGTGGGGGTAGGTGAAAATAGTCCCACTGAGACAGAGACATTAAACACGTGAGAAAATCTGCCTGACTAAAACAGATAAACATGAACTGTTTTCCAGCTAGTCCCTGGAGGAACTCTGTCAGGCACAGGAGGCCAGCTCATATGTTGCACCCATCAAAACCTGGGTGGAGTCTGGTGGTGAACGCCCCTCTTGGGTAACCATATCATCGCATAGTCCAGCCACCAAAGCATATTGGAGTCAGTGGAAAAGGCTCTACGTCAGAGATAGAGTACTGCTCCAGCAGTTCTACTATTTGGATGACAGTCAATTTTATCCTCAAGTTATGTTGCCACATGTGCTCTGGTCTGGTGTAATGAGACAGATTCATGAAGGGCCAGTGGGTGGACATTTTGGTGTGGAATGCATGGTAGCCCAGCTGCAGACTCGATACTACTGGTACCACACGAGAGAAGATGTGTCACTCTGGTGCCACACATGTACTAGCTGTCAGTCCAAAGCTAGACCCCTGAAAACACCCCAAGCACCCATGGGAACTGTCAGAGTAGGAGGCCCGATGCGGTGAATGGCCTTGGACATCATGGGGCCCTTGAATGAAACAGAGCGCTACATTCTGGCCATACAAGAATATTTCACAAAGTGGGTTGAAACTTTCCCTTTGCCCGATGTTAAAGCTGAAACGGTGGCTGAAGTGCTTGCATCAGAGTGGGTGTGTCGTTATGGAATTCCTCATATGCTGCACAGTGATTAAGGCCGGAACTTTGAGTCTGAAGTGTTCTGGGGAATGTGTGTACAGTTTGGCATAGAGAAGATGCACACCACACCATTCCAACCTCAATCTGATGGCCAAGATGAAAGGTTGAATGCCACCTTGCAAAAGATCCTGGCCACAACAGCTGAGCATTGTCGCTGGGACTGGGACCTCATAATTCCCTATGCCCTCATGGCCTACAGAGCAACAAGACACAGTGCAACTCCTTTCAGCCCTAACTTCATGATGTTTGGCCGTGAAGTGAAAGAAACAACTGACCTGGTAGCTGGTCTTCCCCCAGATTGTAATCTGCCCACTTCAATGCCCAGGTATGTTCAACAGATGCGTGAGCGCTTGGAGATGGCTGACCAAATCGCCAGAGACGTATTTGGGGAGTCAGTGAGGTGGGCTAAGAGACAGTATGACAAAAACTATTGCAGTACATAGTATAAGGTAGCACAATGCAGACACAATGCAGACTGATACTATTCACACTCAGCAGGGATTGCACAGATTCCACAGACTGATACATCGTCCTCCGCCGCTGCACATGCCCAAGAAAAACGGCCACCTTCGGAACCTTCAAGGCTGCTCACGCACCTGAAGCAGACGTGCAGCCCGCACACAGGACTTTGTATGGGTTTCTCAGCCACGGTGCACAAGGGGAATTTAGCCAGTTGCTGTCCCCGACGGCTTTAGGGCTGCTTCCGCACCTAAAAGCCAAATTGCCAGGTCCCTTACACAGCTGCAGTTGTTTCACGGCCGCTACGCATCCTCTGGGAATTTGGCCGCTCGCCTTCCCCACATCCTCGCTGGATCGAGCCGCGAGAGGAGTCAGAGGCTTAATTTTTTTTTTTTTCACAGCCGCTGTGGATCACTGCCAGGTTTAATGGGAAAGTCCCTCACCATCGTGGATCCACATGCAATTTTTGTGCAGCCCAGACACCTTTGACGTCCTGGGCCGGCACTCACTTACTCCCACCCCCCTCCCCCTCCTCCTCCACAGCGCTCTTCCCACACTTCACTCCCTAAAGCCAGCCGATCGCCGTCTGGTTCCATTACGCATGACGCACACCGGCCCGTGCGCCCATGATCCACATTAGGTGGCAATTTCTTAGAGATAAAAAGAAAATCTATCCTGGAAAGTGGCCTATGCCTGCCTGAAAAAGGAATAATCTCTCAAGCATGGGTGTATCATGCGCCAGGCATCTACTATGCCCGTATCATTAGCCCATTGGCGCAAAGCTTGAGAGGCAATACGCTGCTTCCTAGTTTCAGCACCACCCAGCCTGTCCATGTTACTGTCCCAAACTGCATTAAAATCAGCACCTAGGAAGCCTGGCAAATCAAGTATTACCCAGGTTAGTGAATTATAGAACCTACGATCATATTTATTTGGAGCATTTACTGAAACAAGAGCAACATTTGTCCCATTTAAACATACTTTTGCCAAGGCCATCCGTCCCTCCTCATCCGCCCACGAGCCAAGCAGATCAAATTTGAGACTGTGTTTGCAGATCACCATCACTCCTCTGGATTTTGTTGCAGCAGAGGAACTTGAAATGGAGTGGTAAAACCTTTTAGCAAATTGGTCTACATCCTTGCGGAGTAGATGTGATCCCTGAATCATGGCAAGATCCACATTTTTCTTACAGAGGAAGTCTAAAATAGTGGTTCTCTTATGTGGAGTATTAAGACCTCTGGCACTAATGGATGTAAAAATAAGACCTTTCATGTTAGGTTTAAAAAGATAAAGAAAGTTACCTCCAAACATAGATAGATTGGGTCTGGACCCCTAAACTTAAGATAAAAGAAAAAAAATGGTTTTAATTAAGAAAACCATAACAATAAAAACAACCAAACCAAAACTAGAGATGTGAAGAAAAAGACCATTCTCCACTAATTCTGAAAGTTGCATATCCGGAAAACAAACTCAAAAAAAAAAAAAGTGACTATTGAGTCGCTGGGTGGAGCTCAGACCACCACCAGTAATTTTCATGTTATAGAAACCATCACAATATATTCATCAAAACCTTTACATCTACACAGAAAGACACATTCATAGAACTGTATCATATATTATGCTTTAGGTATATGCCCCCCCCCACCTCAGAATGTAAAAAAAATGAATTAATTAAAAGCCAGCACTCTGTCAAAGGTTATAGACTATAAACATTAAGTATAAATAAAAATTACACCCTGAGGGCAGCAGGATTCATAGTCTGGGGGGAGAGTGATAGGGGAGGGTGCCATAATGAACAGAGTCAGGAGGGATCAGTTAGGGAGGTTTTTTTATGCATTCTAGTGCCTTCTTCGGATCATCGAACTGACACTTTACCCCTTCTGGTAAAGTAAAAGAGAGCACAGTAGGATATGCAAATCCAAACAGGATTTTAGCCTGGTGAAGCCACTGTTTGCACTCCAAAAAAGCCTGACAGTGCATCTGTGTAGCCTTTGAAAAACCCTGGTAAAAAAACTTTTCTTGTGATTCTGCCAGCTCACCTCCCCAAGCTCCTTGGTGAGCTGTCTCACACGCTCCTTTTGTTGGAATCTCAAGAACCATGTGACGAATGGCCTTGGTGGAGCCCCAGGCCTCACCGGCAAGAGTGCTCTTTGAGCACGCTCCCAATCAAGTCCTCCATGAAAACTGGCATGGAGAATTTCAGGCAATGTCTTTGTGAGGAAGGCTATGGGATCTTTGTTTTCAGTGTGCTCAGGGAAGCCAAGGATACAGAAGTTCATCTGTCTCTCCCTGTACTCGTATTCCGACAGCTTAGCATTCAGCCTTTCCACCTCATGCGCCGAAGCCACAGGTGAGTCACAGCCTCTTCCAGCATGTCCAGCCTCTGCAATGGAAAGCCACATTCGCATATCAGTTAGCTTCTCCTCAACAGATGAGACGGATCTCTGCGTCTCCACTAGCTCCTTGCAGATATCTGCAAAATGCTTTGTCTGACTATCTACAAGCCTCGTTTGGTCTGCCGATAATTTCTAAAGGAGATGCAGCATGGATGACTTGACTGTCACGTCCTCATACTCTCCCTCTGTGGGAACTCGCTCTCTGCCATTATCTGCTACAGATGCACGCACACCTGTTCCCCATCGCTCATGGGCTATATAACCTGCTCTGCCTGCAAGACCGGCACGGAGCCGTCTATCTCCCTGGCTACGTGAAGCTCTGCGCTCATCATTCAGCTAAACATTCAGCCCTCATTATCCCTGCCGTTTTGGCCTCAACCTGGAAGGATTCTCCTCAACTCCAAGTAAGCTCATCATTCTACTGACCTGTTCTGCGTTATCCCCTGTGCACAGGCGGAACTCCCAGGCAGCGAAATCCTTTCCTCCAGGCGGCGGACTACGCCTACCTCTCTCCTTCGCACCGTCTCTCGTCAGCAGCGCTGGGTGGCAGACGCTGTCCTTCGAGATTGCCTCCGGGCCAACCTTCATTCACCACCACAGCTGTAACAGTAAGCCTCAGTTACTCCACCAATACACTCCAGTGTTGAACTGTGCTAATACCGTGCCTCTGCTCTGTTCTTAGGGTTGCCAGATTGCACTGCGCTCTGCTCGCTCCCAGCTGTTACGAGTCTACGGAGCCACACACTCACATCCACATACACTACATACACATGCACCCACACACAAACACTATCACAATAAAGATAATTGAACCTACTCTTGAGCTTGTGTCTGTTCCCTGGGTCAGCCAATTATGTCAGTACGGCTCTGTCAGAACAACACAGCGAACAGCGTGCTAACGTGCCAAATAAACAACTTAGAAACTCGAGTAGATCAAATAGCTTACCAGCAGCAAGTAATTCTTAGTCAGCTGGTCCAAATTAACAGCCGACTGGATCGCCTGGCCGGACAGCAGGCATCTCCTCCGGCTTCAAGTAGCAGTCCAGCGTCCATTAGCTCCCCACCTAGCCAGGCTAGTCAGGTTCCCTTGACCTGACTCACACCGGTTCCCACACCCATTCGGTTTAATGGTAAACTAGGGGAGGCCCGGGGTTTTCTTCTCCAGTGTTCTCAGCGGGTTCCTGGGGATTTCCCAACCAATCACAGCCGTATTGGCTACGTAACTAATTTACTGGAGGGGTGGGCTCTTGCATGGGCTTATGCAGTTATGGCTAGACCTAGCTACGCTAATCTTACCTATACCCAGTTTGTTAGCGAGTTTAACAAGGTGTTTGACCACTCCGACCGGGATAATGTGCTCACCACCCGGATGTTAAATCTTCGACAGGGGGGCAGGTCCGTGGCAGACTATGCTGTCGATTTCCAGGTGGTAGCTGCAGAGGTGGGGTGGGAAGATGCCTCGTTATGCAGCATCTTTAGTAGGAGTCTGAACCCAAGTCTGCGGGATGAGCTAGCCTGCTTAGAGAAGCCGGAGAGGCTAACGGAGCTAATTTCCTTAGCTATCAGTTTAGACAACAGGCTGAGGGAGCAGGCAGCTGAGCGGAAGACGTCCGGACGCTCGGGCGCCCAGTTTCGCCGCTCTTCTCAGTCCCCTTTACTGACCTTGCCTTCGGTAGAGTCAGCTGAGGAATCAGAGCCTATGGAAATAGGACAAACTAAATTACTTTTGGCAGAAAGACAGCGCAGTAGAGAGCTTGGCCTGTCTGTGTATGTACTGTGGTAGTGAGGAACATGACATTACGTCCTGCCCCGTTTGGCCAAAAGGGTGAGCCCGTGCATCGCAGTAGGGGGTCTCACGGGCTCACCTCAGTTAAATCCCCTCTCTAAGTGTCTTTTACCCATCAGGTTCATGCACAATCGTACAGAACATTGCACACACACCTTGGTGGACTTGGGAGCTGAGCAGAGTTTCATCTCGGGGGAACTGGCAACCCAGTTGGGGCTTCCCTGCCATTCTCTGGAGACAACCCTGAGGCTCATTGCTCTGTCTAAAGCCCCGTTGACGGTGGTGTCCAAGCAAACTGCTCCTACCCCTGTCAACATTTCCGGGAACCATTGGGAGAACCTGAGCCTTTTCGTCCTGCCGGTCACAGCCTCCCCAGTTATTCTGGGTTATCCCTGGTTCTGGCTCCATAACCCCTCCATCGATTGGCACACCGGTAAGATAGATGCCTGGAGCCCTTTTTGTCTAAGTGCTTGTCTGCAGTCCGCTGCATGCTCACCCTCCAAGCCCTTGGCTACTCCCGTCACCCCCCCTCCCAATCTCACTGAGGTTCCCCCTGAATATCATGATCTGGGGGCGGTGTTCAGTAAATGTCAGGCATTGTCTCTCGCCCCTCATCGGCCCTACGACTGTGCCATCAACCTCCGGGCTGGAGCCCCGCTGCCGGCGAGCTGCCTCTACAACCTGTCTGCCCCGGAACGGGAGGCTATGGATGCGTACGTTAAGGAGTCCCTCAGCTCTGGCATCATCCGCCCGTCATCTTCGGCGGTGGGGGCGGGGCTTTTTTTGTCGGGAAGAAGGATGGGTCCCTGATGCCGTGCATCGATTTCCGTGCCCTAAATGGCATCACCATCAAGGATAAGTACAACCTCCCTCTGATGGACACGGCCTTTGATTCCCTCCAGGGGGCCTCCTACTTCACCAAGCTGAACCTTTGCAATGCGTACCATCTGGTGCGGATCAGGGAGGGGGATGAATGGAAGATGGGTTTCCGGACCCCAAGCGGTCACTCTGAGTATTTGGTGATGCTGTTTGGACTGACCAACGCTCCGGCCGTCTTCCAACACCTGATTAACGATGTGCGACGTGATTTCCTGGGATCATTCGTCTTTGTGTACCTCGACGATATCCTGATCTTCTCCCGATCATTGGAGGAGCATCAAGTACACATGAGGCAGGTTCTGCAACGACTCCTGGAGAATAAACTATACGTGAAGGCCGAGAAATTTCACACTTGTAAAACATTTCTCGGTTTCATCATTTCTCACAACCAGATCATCCCGGATCCCAGCAAGGTGAAGGCGGTGGTGGATTGCCCCCCCCCCCCCAGGAAACAGCTCCAACAGTTCCTGGGGTTCGCTAATTTCTACCGACGCTTCATTAACAACTACAGCATCATTGCTCTCCCCCTGACCCAGCTCACCTCCCCCAAGACGGTTCCAGTGGACTGAGGAGGCCGTGGCCGCTTTCGCTACCCTTAAGGAGCGGTTTTCATCCTCCCCCATCCTGACACGGGTGGACCCCGCTCTTCAGTGTCTGGTGGAAGTGGACACTTCGGACTCAGGGGTGGGGGCTGTGCTTTTCCAGCGTTCCCCGGTGGATGGGGTGGTCCGGCCTTGTGCATTCTTTTCTCGCCGATTGTCGCCGGCAGAGAGGAACTATGATATCAGCGACAGGGAGCTTCTGGCAGTGAAACTTGCCCTGGGGGAGTGGCGCCACTGGTTGGAGGGGGCCGCCCAGCTGTTTGTCATCTGGACAGACCATAAGAACTCGGAGTACCTAAGGACGGCCAGACGCCTTAATGCCCGGCAGGCCCACTGGTCCCTGTTCTTCGGGCGCTTTAACTTTACCATCACCTACCAGCTCGGGTCGAAGAACACCAAGCCAGACACCCTTTCCAGACAGTTCACTCCAGACACGACGGAGGCGCCCAGGCAGCCCATTCTCCTGTTGTCTTGCATCATGAGCACTCTCTCGTGGGACGTGAAGGAAAAGGTCTTGAGGGTGCAGGAGGCTGAACCAGACCCAGACGGGGGGCCAGCAGGTAAATTATATGTTCCCTCCTCCTGTTCGGGGTGAGGTGATTCACTGGGCTCATTCTTCCAGGCTTACTTGTCACCCGGGGGGGGGGGGGGGGGGTCCCGCACGATCAGGATTCTTCAGAGGTCGTTTTGGTGGCCATCCCTCTGGAAGGACGTCGCCAACTACGTCTGTGGCTGTCCTCAGTGTGCTACAGGTAGGACACCATCCTCTCCTCCCGCGGGGTTGCTCCACCCCCTTCCTACTCCCGGCAGACCCTGGTCACACATTGCACTTGACTTTGTTACTGGTCTTCCTCCATCTAACCATTACACTGTTGTTCTCACTATAGTGGACCATTTCTCCAAGGCTGCCCACTTCGTCCCCCTGCAGGGCTGCCCACAGCAAAGGATACAGCAGATCTGCTTGTACATCACGTGGTGAGGCTACACTAACTAACTAACTAACTAACCTGCACTTATATAGCGCTTTTCTAGTCACAAAGACCACTCAAAGCGCTTTTCATTAATACTAACCCTCTATTCTAAGGGCCTATAGGAAACAGATATCTAGGGACAATTTAGAACAGCCAATTAACCTAACATGCATGTTTTTTTGGCATGTGGGAGGAAACCGGAGAAATCCCGGAGTAAACCCACGCAACACGGGGAGAACATGCAAACTCCACACAGATCACTGTTGGTCGGGGGCTGGGATCGAACCCACGATCCCACGATCCCCACAATCCCCCGGCCAAGGGTAAACTGTGCTGCCGCAGTGCTAACCACTGCGCCACCGTGCAGCCCCACGGGATTCCCTACACGGGATTCCCTCAGACATCGTCTCCGACCGGGGTCCCCAGTTTGTGTCTCGAGTTTGGAAATCGTTCTGTAATGCTCTGGGAGCCACGGTGAGCCTATCCTCTGGCTACCACCCACAGAGCAACGGACAGTGTGAGACAGCTAACCAAGAGCTGGAGGCTGCGCTGTGCTGCGTCATCTCCTCCAACCCTGCGTCATGGAGCACACACCTCCCGTGGATCGAGTACGCCCACAACTCCACAGTATTGTCAGCGATCGGCATGTCACCTTTTGAAGCCTCCTTGGGTTACAATCCCCCGCTTTTTCCCAAGGAGGAGGGGGACATCGCTGTACCATTTGTCCGGGTCCACCTAAGATGCTGTCAATGGATTTGGAGGACGGTCCGGGCGGTGCTCCAACGCACGGCGGAGCGCAACTCCAGGGTGGCTAATCGCCTCAGGAGACCGGCCCCACCCTACCAGGTGGGTCAACAGGTTTGGCTTTCTATGCAGCATATCTCAGTGTTTCATTGGGCCTTTTCCTATTAAGATAAGATAAGATAAGATAAGCCTTTATTAGTCCCACAATGGGGAAATTCCAGGATTACAACAGCACAGGGATAGCAACACTCAGCGCAACAATCAGAAGGCAAGAAAAAACAAGAGCAGCTAGTATACATATGTACATATTACTATAAATATATATATATATATATATATATATAGAGAGAGAGAGAGACACACAGTGCGGGGCATTGTGGTTGGTGGATGTGCAGCAGAAAGTCTAAGCTCTCTATCCACGGATGCGGCGGGCCAGCTCGATGTCTTGGGCATGATGGTGACCCTCTTGGCGTGGATGGCGCACAGATTGGTGTCCTCGAAGAGACCCACCAGGTAGGCCTCGCTGGCCTCCTGCAGAGCCATGATGGCGGAGCTCTGGAAGCGCAGGTCGGTCTTGAAGTCCTGAGCGATCTCCCTCACCAGGCGCTGGAAGGGCAGCTTACAGATGAGCAGCTCCGTGGATTTCTGGTAGTGACGGATCTCTCTCAGAGCCACGGTACCGGGCCTGTAACGGTGAGGCTTCTTCACTCCGCCGGTGGCCGGAGCGCTTTTCCGAGCAGCCTTGGTGGCTAGCTGCTTCCTGGGGGCTTTTCCTCCAGTAGATTTACGGGCGGTCTGCTTGGTTCTTGCCATCGCTCTTTATTATTCTGTCTTATATTTCTTGCACGCCGCCTAAACTCCAGCCCGGCACCCACGTCGTTTTCGCTTCAGTTCCCCGGTATGTCGAGTTTCTCCGTTAGCACCGGGTGGCGGTTGAGTGCTAGCTAGCTCTTCCCTGCTGTATCGTCTCCTGCTGTAAACAGTGGCTCTGTCCGCCGACTCGGGAGACCTTTGGGGCGATCTGTGTGTCCGTGATATATATAGAGTGAAAGGTGTAGAAAGAAGAAAGGAAGATTATAAAAAAAAAGGCAGTTGCAAAAGGCAGCCAACTCGTGTGGCACCGGAACCAGAAGTGATTGAGCGGATTATTAATCCGGTGGCTGTATGCCTGACTCTTCCCCCCTCCCTCCGCATCTGTCCTACGTTTCATGTGTCGCAGGTCAAACCTTTTTTCTCCAGCCCTCTCTGTCCTCCTCCCAGGTCTCCACCTCCACCAGTGGAGATCAACGGCGACCCAGCGTGGAGGGTCAATTCCATCCTGGACGTCCGCTGCTGGGGTCGCAGCCTGCAGTATCTGGTGGACTGGGAGGGGTATGGGCCCAAGTGGCGCTCCTGGGTGCATCCATCCTTCGTGTTGGATAGTCAACTCATCAGGGATTTCCATCAGACACACCCAGGTAGGCTGGATCAGGTGCCAGGAGGCACCTCTCGGTGGGGGTGGGGGGGAGTACTGTGATGACTCGTTCTCTGCCATTATCTGCTACAGCTGCGTGCAGACCTGTTCCCCATCGCTCACTGGCTATATAACCTGCTCTGCCTGCAAGACCAGCATGGAGCTGTCTGTCTCCCTTGCTACATGAAGCTCTGTGCTCTTCGTTCAGCCAAACATTCATTCATCATTCTACTGACCTGTTCTGCATTATCCCCTGTGCACAGGCGGAACTCCCAGGCGGCGGAATCCTTTCCTACAGGCGGCGGACTACACCTACCTCTCTCCTTCGCACCGTCTCTCGTCAGCAGTACTGGGTGGCAGACGCTGTCCTTCGGGATTGCCTCCGGGCCAACCTTCATTCACCACCACAGCTGTAACAGTAAGCCTCAGTTACTCCACCAATACACTCCAGTGTTGAACTGTGCTAATACCGTGCCTCTGCTCTGTTCTTGGGGTTGCCAGATTGCACGGTGCTCTGCTCACTCCCAGCTGTTACGAGTCTAGGGATCCACACACTCACATCCACATACACTACACACACACACGCACCCACACACAAACACTATCACAATAAAGATAATTGAACCTACTCTTGAGCTTGTGTCTGTTCCCTGGGTCAGCCAATTATGTCAGAACTTCCACTGAGGTGGACCGAGCGGCTTTACAACCAATGCTTTAGCATTAGTTTGTTGAGACATACTGACTTCAGCTTTCCAGGTGTTATGCATTTTAACGGATGGTAATTGAGGCAGATAATAAAATACCTTGTAACTTGTCACATCAGTGTAGAGGATTGGTGAAATTAGTGTCCAATATCAGTGGTGGTAGCGGAGCCTCCACGTTATGCAACCATCTTGCACGGCGTCGTGACATGACCTTGTATTCATTTACCTATTGGTATCAGTCCCTCATGTGTTCTGTTCTTATAGCCACTTTCCCTCATGTGTGTTGCTGTATACTGGGATTGTGATCCCAGCTGTCCTGTGTTCCCCTAATTATTGGTCTCCCTATATATGTTCTCCTCTGTGTTCATTCTGTGTGGTGTCATTGTCATTACTCTCTGGTTTCCCTGTGACCTGTTTACCTGTGAGTGTATTTCATTGGGTCTGCTTAGTGCTGTCCTCAGCCCCCGTTGCTGTGTGTTTATTTGATTCCTTGTTGACAAATGGTTCCAAGGTTGTCATAGCCAGGAGCGGCACTGGGGTTAAGCTCCCAGTGCTTATAAAATGCTCCTTATGGCGTGCGTCTCAAAAAGCCTCTGACAACTAAGTCCAACTCCTAGCCTGCCCATGTGGTTTAGTTTCTAAGCCCGGCAGAACTGCTTTTACTAATAGGAGAAGGGGCGAGGGTGGACTTCTGGTGCCTTAAAACCAGATGCTTTGGGTAGATGGTGGCCCGTTAACCTGGGAAGGTAGCCCATCTAGGGGAAGGTAAACCCTGATTTCAAACCTCCGCTGCCTTGCGGCATACCCGGTCATGGGAAAGGCTTTGGGAGTCAACCCTGAGGAAAAATCCGGAGTCGGAATCCCTAAGGCAGTTCTCTGTTGTGCTCAACATCGTTCTGGCAGCTCCTGCGACGGCGCTGGTGCCAAACTGTAGCAGCTCTGCTGTTCCTTTGGATTCATCAGTGACGTGGAGAGGGGGGACATGCTGTATGGGAAACATCTTGTCTTCCATATCTTCCTGCCCAGGCTTGAATCCTACCAACGCTCAACGCTGGAAGGTAGAACACCGGATCACTGGAGAGGACACTCCAGCTTCGCCTTCGGCGTAGACAAAACACGGGGAATGACAGTTACCGGTTATAAGCCACCGCTCAACTGGCATAGAGCGTGGCGCCAGGGGTTGTTCCCGACGATGGGAGGGATCATTTGATCTCACTGGACAGCTACCGCCCGCCTCAAGCTGGGCAGCCCCCAGCCAAATAAGGTGTTGTCCCGCCACAGCCTGCTTTCCTCATTGGGTGCATGGGGATGAGGTGTAGTCCGAACGGCAGGCTGAGAACCTTCGCACCAGGCAAGACAACAAAACAAAAGAGACCAACTCTAAAACTGGGAACTTGGAACGTCCGCACTATGATGACAGGTCTAGCTGCTAACCTCAAGGACATCAGCGACACCAGGAAGACTGCCATCATCAATAATGAGCTGAAGAGACTGGAAGTGGATATCGCCACTCTCCAGGAAACACAGTTGGCTGACGCAGGCACGCTGAGAGAGAAGGACTACACATTCTACTGGCAGGGAAAGGGCAGCGACGAACACAGGGAACATGGAGTGGGCTTCGCAGTGAAGAACCTCCGCCTTAACACCTCTCAAGGCCCAGTCACCCTCGTCAGTGTGTATGCCCCAACAATGACAGCCACACCAGAGGCAAAAGACGAGTTCTATGAGAATCTCGCAACAACTGTCAGGATCATCCCCAACTCTGAACAACTCATTCTCCTTGGAGACTTCAATGCCAGGGTGGGTGCTGACCATGACTCCTGGCCCTCCTGTCTTGGACCATTCGGCATGGGCAGAATGAACAACAACGGACAGCGGCTGCTCGAGTTCTGCACACATCATGATCTGTGTATCACAAACTCGTTCTTCAAGACCAAGCCCCAACACAAGGTTTCCTGGCAACATCCGTGCTCAAAGCACTGGCACCAGCTGGACTTGATCCTGACCAGGCGCACCTCACTGAAGAACGTGCTAATCACCCGCTCATTCCAGAGTGCAGATTGCGACACAGACCATTCATTGGTGTGTTGCAAGGTCAAGCTGCAGCTGAAGAAATTCCACCGTGCCAGACAGCCTGGAAAGGCACGGATTGACACCAGCAAGATGGCTCAACCAGAACTTGTGGAGCAGTTTGCCTCCACCTTTGTGAAGGAACTTGGTGAACCACAAGAAGGAGAGGCCGCAAAGCAGAAGTGGGAAGAGCTGCAAAACATCATCCATCGCACAGCCTTGGCTATCTTTGGGAGGAAGACCTCGAAGTCACAGGACTGGTTTGATGCCAAGTCGACCGTGATGACCCCCGTCATTGAAGCCAAGCGCTCAGCACTTGCCGAGTACAAGAAGTGCCCAAACGAGAAGAATCTCCAGATCCTCAGGGCTGCAAGAAGCAAAGTTCAGCAGACTGCTCGGCGCTGCGCCAATGAGTACTGGACTCAGCTCAGCCAAGACATTCAAACCACTGCCATAACAGGAAACATCTGTGGTATGTACGACGGCATCAAGAAAGTTCTTGGTCCGGCTCAGAGCAAGACGGCCCCCCTCAAATCCTCCACTGGGGAGATGATCACAGAAAAGAACAAGCAGATGGAGAGATGGGTGGAACACTACTCTGACCTCTACTCCAGACAGAACACCGTGACATCGTCAGCCCTTGATGCCATCGACTGCTTGCCATCCATGGATGAACTTGATGCCGAGCCAACCATCGACGAACTCAGTAAGGCCATTGATAGTTTGGCTGCTGGCAAGGCACCTGGCAACGACGGCATACCCCCCGACCTGATCAAGCACTGCAAGACCGCCCTACTGCTGCCATTGCATGATGTCCTCTGCCAGTGCCTGGAAGGAAGGTGCCGTACCACAGGACATGAGGGACGCCAAGATCATCACCCTCTACAAAAATAAAGGGGAGAGAAGCGACTGCAACAACTACAGGGGCATCTTCCTCCTCAGCATTGCTGGCAAAGTCTACGCACGAGTTGTCCTCGTTCGTCTACAGAAGCTCGCCAAACGTGTCTACCCCGAGTCTCAGTGTGGCTTTCAGGCTGGGCGATCAACAGTGGACATGATATTCTCCATCCGCCAACTCCAGGAGAAGTGCAGAGAACAGAACATGCCCCTGTACGTCGCCTTCATTGACCTCACCAAAGCGTTCAATCTGGTCAGCAGAGAGAGCCTTTTCAAAATCCTGCCAAAGATAGGATGCCCACCAAATTTGCAAAGCCTCATCGAATTGTTTCACACCAACATGCAGGGGATGGTGCAGTATGACGGCAAAGTCTCAGAGCCATTCAATATACACAGCGGAGTGAAACAGGGCTGTGTACTTGCGCCAACCCTCTTTGGGATTTTCTTTGCTATGCTCCTGAGGCATGCCTTCAGCACAGCAACAGAGGGAATCTACCTGCATACAAGATCTGATGGCAGGCTTTTCAACCTCGCCCGCCTGAAAGCCAGAACCAAAGTACGTGAGGCTCTAATCAGAGATATGTTGTTCGCAGACGACGCTGCAGTCGCGACCCACACGCAGCAGGAGCTTCAGACCCTGATTGACCGCTTCTCCCAGGCATGCATGGACTTCGGGCTTACCATCAGCCTGAAGAAGACACGTCTTGGCGTAAGGCACGGAAGCACCACCAACCATCACCATCAACGACTACGAGCTGGAGGTCGTGAATCAGTTCACGTTCCTGGGGTCCACGGTCAGCAGCAACCTCTCCCTTGATACAGAGATCGACAAGAGGATTGGAAAATCAGCCTCCACACTCGCTCTCCTCACCACACGAGTGTGGGAGAATCCCAAACTCTCTGTCAAGACGAAGATGGCAGTGTACAATGCCTGCGTCATCAGCACACTGCTCTATGGGAGTGAGACGTGGACAACATACGCCCGGCAGGAAAAGAGACTGAATTCCTTCCACTTGCGCTGCATTCGCCGCATCCTGGACATTTCCTGGCAGGACAAAGTGCCCAACACAGAAGTCCTGTCCCGCGCCGGTCTTCCCTCCATGTTCACTCTACTCAGGGCAGCCTGAGTAGAGTGGCAGCCTACTCAGGCCTAGAGGCAGCCTACTCTACTCAGGCAGCCTGCGCTGCCTGAGTAGAGTAGGCTGCCTTGGCTAGGCCATGTTCACTGTATGGAGGATGGCAGAATCTCCAAAGACGTCCTCTACGGAGAACTGGCGACTGGCAGGAGAGATGCTGGCCACCCACAGCTGTGGTTCAGGGACGTCTGCAAGAGAGATATGAAGGCCCTGGAGATCAACACAGAGCACTGGGAGGACCTCGCAATGGACCGCTCCAAATGGAGAGGCACCCTGACCAGACAGCTCAAGGCGGGTGAAGAGAAACTGACTGCTGCAGCAGATGAAAAAAAGAACCGCAGGAAGAACCGCCACAGACCCAGCAGCATGGAGTCCATCCACAAGTGCGACCTGTGTGACAGGGACTGCCATTCGCGCATCAGCCTGTTCAGCCACAGGCGGTGCTGTTCTAGCAGAGTAGACATCTAGGATTCTCTTCCATGGTCATCATAGACCGACGGAGGCCGACAATGTTGATAAATCATCTTGCACCTAAGTCCTGCCTGTGTACTGAGTTCATCACACCTGCCTGACAGAGTGTTTCATGACAGAATTACGCAACCAAGCATGGACTCCGTGGTGCTCAGCTATGATGCGGAGAAATGTTAGGGGTTGGAGCTGTTCAGGGACTGTGTGTCTGAGGCCCTTTCCTCCCGCACACCAGAGGAGGCTCTGGAGTACCTGGACATCAAGGAGGAGACACTCCAGGTGACTCCCAGCCTGCGGTGAAAACCGGAGCTAATCGGTCTCCTTATCCCTGTATTTCAACTCCAATGCACACTCCGCGTGAAGGAGGAAAGCTCAACCCCCAAGCCCAAACCTGCGCCAACAACGAAGTGTCCCCTGGTTTCAGCATTACAGGAGCCTGTGCTGTCAGTGAAATGTTCCATGAGAAGCATGCCATCAGAAGCAGCAGAGCAGGCCAGGCAAGTACCTTTTTCTCTTTTTACACCTATTTGGGAGGGATCTTGGCTGGTACTAGGCAGAGGCTCGCAGTGGCAGTCACCAATCACTGCTGAGCCTCTGTCAGCTGGCTCTGCTTCCATTTTACCTGGTATGGACATGACACCTACCTGTGTTTCTCCTTACCCGTCCGAGGTGCCTGCGTCAGTGATGGTGTTCATGCTTCATCTTCAGCTGTCTCCAAGGTGCACATCAAAGCTGCAGTACCAGCTCCACATCGCTCCTTAGCTCCAGTACCAACTCCATGGCACTCCCAAGCTCCAGCACCTGCTCCATGTCGCTCCCTAGCTCCATTACCTGCTCCATGTCATTCTCTAGCTCCAGTACCTACTCCACGTCGCTGTCTAGCTCCAGAGGCTGGTGAGCCTCCTCCGTGTGTTGAAGAGACCGGTTGGTCCTCCACCTGCCTATCCAGAGGCCATTGGTTCCCCCCCCCGCCATTCCAAGACCTGGTGCACCTCCATCCACTATTCCAGGGCCCAGTGTGCTTCCACCTGGTTTGTCAGAGCAGTTGGCTCCACCTTCATCATTGTCATCTGTCTGGTGGGCAACAGACTTTGGTAGGTCGCCCGACGCACCCTATTCATCCCTCTGATGGGCCACAGACTTTGGTAGGCCATCTGACACACCCTGTTCATCCATCTGGTGGGCCATGGACTTTAGTAAGCCGCCAGACATGTCATGTTCCACCTGTTGCTGGTCTTGGGACTTTGGCCGACCATCTGATGAACATTTTTTTCTTTTGCATTTGTGTCCTTGTTTTGCCCTGCCTTGCCTCTGTCCCTGTCTTCCTGCACAGTTGGGGTGTTCTTTGTTTTCTTTGGAAGATGTCTGGAATCCATCCTTGACAGGAAGGGGGGCCCTGTCATGACCTGGGCATGGTCTGGGGACTGTGCTCACACACTAAGTTCATTTTGATGCCATTATTTACCTTATTGTCTTTTGTGTCCCTTTGTGATTGTTCTCTGTGCTCCCTGGTCCTCAGTTTGTCGTGTTGTCCCTGTTTGTCCCCGTTTTTATTGTTCTGTGTCCTCCTAATTTACTGTGTAAGTTTTTGTGTGTATCCCTTGTATTCATGTACCTATCATTATCAGTCCCTCATGTGTTCTTTGTTCATAGACATCCCTTCACTTGTGTTGCCATTGAGCCCTTGATTGTGATCCCAGCTGTCCTGTGTTCCCCTTATTATTGGTCTCCCTATATATGGCCTTCTTTGTGTTCATTCTGTGTGACGTCATTGCCATTGTTACTCTCCGGTTTCCCTGTGACCTGTTTGCCTGTGGGTGTATTTTGTTGGATCTCTTTAGTGCTGCCCTCAGCCCCCGTGCTGTGTGTTTATTTGATTCCTTGTTTAATAAATCATCTTGCACCTAAGTCCTGCCTGTGTACTGAGTCCATCATACCTGCCTGCATATGTGTTTTATGACAGTTGTGTTTTATGACAGCTGCAGCATTGGTAAAATGGCATAACAACATACCTTGGTTACTGCTATAAAGGCTCAAGTTTAGAGAAAACAGTTTTTACCTAACCAAGTACAATATTGTTTTACTGACTAAACCTAACTAGTGAGGGAGAGTGAAAGGAAAAACAGAATCCAAAGCTCAAACAAAGGGATAAAGCAAATATCACACGAACATGATGCACTGCTGATTTAAGCACCACTACTCCTTTAGCATCCTTATAGCTCTTATGGTAGGTGTCCACTAAAATTGTAACATTCATGAATGATTCATTTGAGTGTACTAGTTCTTTTGGGTGAACGAACTGTACTGAATCACTTACCATAACTGAACAAATCACTTAGGAAATAGCAGCCATTTTATCCCCCGCTTCAAAATTACATACACATCATTGATTGGCAGCTCTCCCAGCCTTCTACGGCCTATTACAGCCTCACAAAGATGGAGTTCTGGAAGGAGATGCTTTTATTGGATGAGTCATTCAGAAAAGGCTCCTCCTGCCTGGCCTGGAGGAACCAGGTGTCATGTTCTGGTGAGCGCACTCTCCCCCTTCCTTTCTGTTCAACTTTCCCCGACTCTGCAGGCAATCATCTCACCTGCATGATGAGATGCACCTGCTGCCCCTGCCTCGCCATCACTTAAAAGGACCTTCACTTCAATGCTTCAGCGCTGGCTCGTTGGGTTGCTACCTCCTTCGTGGTGCGTCTCCGAAGTTGTTGTGCTCTCACCTGCCTCATCATCATCATCACCACTTCAGCAGCCATATCCACCCGGTCAGACACCTCACCCAGCTCTACTCCTGCCTTCCAGCTTCAACTCCTGGTTCGCCTTTCGTGCTGGGTTTCACTGCCGGGTTCTCTGTTTCTCCCACGTGAGTGCAGTCCTATTTTCCATTTCCAGTCTCCCTCCTTATCTAACCTGCTCTCGTCTCTCCTTCCAGGCTGGGGCTTCCTCTGTCGAGTGATGTCTTTCATTAATGAAGCTTTCCCTTTTTGAATTAATAAAATCCAAATCAATTTACTTCTCTGTGTCATTGTGTGTTTTTCTCTGGTGTCACTCCCTGCGTGTGAGCGGTCAATTATTACCAGTCATGACAGAATGAGCCTGCCATAGTGCAAGCTCAGCGGGAGCGACATCAGCGGAACACTCCGCTTTAGATCGCTTAGATGCCACAGAGAGGTAAGTGGCCATGCTTATACAGCAGCTGCCAACAATTATGCAGCAGCTGGACATGGTCGCTGAGCATTTGGCTCACTTGTCTTGTTTGGGTTCCACCCCTTCACCTGTTGCCACAGTTTCTTCCACCGTGTGCCGAACTACCTCCATTCCCTCACCTGCCCCGTACGCGGGGGAGATGGGGAAATGTAAAGGTTTTCTTTGTCATGTTCGGCTTTATCTGGGCTAGGTCGGTGGGGAGTACCCGGATAATACAGCTAAAATTCATTTTATGACCCTCCTGCTATGAGATAGGGCCCTCAGCTGGGCCCAATCTATTCTCAACAGTCCGGAGGGCCCTAATTACTCATTTGATAGATTTGTTAATGAATTTGCTTGCACGTTCAACCAGACAGAGAGCGAGGGTAACATCAAGGGCCGAGTGATGTCACTCCGTCAGGGAAGTCAGTCTGCCGCTGACTACTCTGTGGAGTTTTGGGTCGCTGCGGCGGACTCTGGATGGAATGATGTTTCGCTACGCAACATCTTCCTCCAGGGTTTAAATGAAAATCTCCATGACGACCTAGCAGTTCATGCAGTTCCCTCCCCCCTGGATGGTCTTATTGATCAGGCTTTCAGTTTCGACAATCGATACCGCGAGCGTGCAAGGGAGCGCAAGGCCTCCTCCAACCTGCCCAGTGCACGCAGGCCCTCTTTGGCTACTGACACAGATGGAGCCGGCTCCTCCTCCGAGCCTGTGGAGCTCAGCTGAGTTCGTCTGACTCCGGAAGAGCACCAGTGGTGGAGGAGAGCCGGCACATGCATGTACTGTGGCTCTTTAAAGCACACACTGCATAAGTGCCATCTGAAGCCTAAAAGACATGGCCCGTCAGTAGCCGTGGGGGGTCTGATGGGCGGGAAGTTTTTTCACCCCCCCCCCCCCCCCGGTAACTTCTCCATTTTGACCCTCATTCAGCTGCCAGGGGTCGAGAAGAGAGTCAATGCTTTGATTGATTCAGGAGCAGAGCAGAATGATTTCTGCGTGCCTCGTGCAGGATGTAGGCATCCCCATGACCAAATTGTCCACTCCCCTCAGTGTCACTACACTGTCGGGCGAAAATATAGCATCCATCACCAAACGCACAGGGCCGGTCTCCGTCCTTCTTTCCGGTAACCACCGGGAGAAAATTTTGTTCCTTATTCTCCCTAAATCATGACACCCGGTGATTCTAGGGCTCCTGTGGCTCCAGAAACATAACCCCATTATTAATTGGGCACATAACTCCATCTCTTCCTGTAGCCCATATTGTTTGGCATCCTGTCTTAGCTCGGCCAAGTGTTCACCATCGCTGCCCATTTCTTCTCCTCCGGCGGAGCCGCCGGACTTCAGCCTAGTACCCGAGGTCTATCATGAACTCGAAGAGGTCTTTAACAAGTCGAGAGCGCTATCTTTACCTCCCTATCGCTCTTATGACTCTGCCACAGACCTTCTCCCGGGTGCGTGGCTGCAGTCCAGCTGGCTGTACAGTATTTCTGGGCTGGAGAGGGAGGCGATGGAGAGCTATATTAAAGATTCTTTGAACACCGGTCTCATTCGGCCTTCATTGGCTCCTCTTGGGGCAGGATTCTTTTTTGTCGGGAAGAAAGACAGTTCCTTGCACCCGTGCATTGATTATCAGGAACTTAATGCCATAACTGTTAAGGATAAGTATCCTCTGCCCCTGATAAACTCCACGTTTGAGCTCCTTCAGCGCACGCGAGTATTCACCAAATTGGATTTGCTTAACGCCTACCATCTGGTTCACATTCGTGAAGGGGACGAATGGAAGACGGCCTTTAAAACACACTTGGGGCAATTTGAATATCTGGTGATGCCATTCGGGCTCACCAATGCCCCTGCTGTCTTCCAGTGTATGATCAACAACATCCTCCACAATATGGTTAATCAATTTGTTTTTGTCTACCTTGACGACATTTTGATTTTTTCCCGCATGCCAGTGGAACACGTAGTCCATGTCAGGGCTGTTCTACAATGGTTCCTGGAGAACCAGCTTTATGTTAAGGCCCAGAAGAATCAGAATCAGAATCAGCTTTATTGGCCAAGTATGCACAACACATACAAGGAATTTGACTTTGGCTAAAAACTTGCTCTCGTTGTTCAGGTGGAGGATTTAAATAAGGATTCAATGACAACAGAGTATGTACAGTAAATTACAGTCTGTCCACGTTTCTATAAAAGGATGCAAATATATACAGGAATATATGCAGTTATTTACTCAGACTAACCACACTTTGCAGAAATATATGAAAAAATATACAGTCACACAGTATGAGTTGAGTTGAGTTTAGTTTATTTCGAACACAAAAAATATAACAAAAAACAAGCAAATAGCAAATGCAATAAAGTTACGGTATACACTGTTCGAAAGGGAGAAGGAAGAAGTGTACACTTATTAATTCCAACCCCTCTTTTCCATCGATACACCCATGTGAATTTTATACAAATTACTACCTTTAATACCCCAAGTAAACAATTTACTGTATTTTTTTACAGATCAACATTAACACCTGTCCATTCTAACATACAATGAAGTCTATATTTCAAAACCAGTCTCAAACGACACAGATAAACACAGTGCTGTCCCACCCACCATTCCATAGTGTCCCATAATGTCCCAGAGTGAACATAATGAATCGTACATATAAATTCTACCCTTCTAACATATATCCTTTCAACAAATGGTGCTTATACCTCTTTTTAAATTGATTTCTGTTTGTACATAGTTTCAGTTCCGGCTCCAGACTGTTCCACAAATCCACCCCACAGACAGATATGCACATACTTTTCTTGGTTGTACGTATCTTGGGTTTTGTGAAGTTTAAGTCTCCTCTCAAATTATGATCATTGTCTCTTTTTTTAAATATTTTTTGTATATTAGTTGGGAGTTGATTGTTAATTGCCCTGTACATTACTTGTGCTGTCTTAAATTTAACTAAATCGATGAACTTTATGACATGTGACTTCAAGAACAACGAATTGGTATGGTCTCTATATCCTGCATTGTTTATTATCCTTATAGCTCTTTTTTGTAATGTGCATATTGCTTGTAGGTTGGTCTTGTAGATGTTTCCCCAGACTTCTACACAGTAGTTAAGATAAGGTAAAAACAATGAATTGTACAATAAGACCAATGATTTATAGTCCACGATGTGTCTTGTCTTCCCCAGTATGCCTATACATTTTGCTAAGTTAGCCCGGATGTGACTGATGTGAGGTTTCCAGCAGATTTTACTGTCTAGCGTCACCCCCAGAAACTTATTTTCCTGTACTGTTTGTATTCTGGTATCATCTATCGTTATCATTATTTCATGATTTATTTTATAATTTCCAACCAACATAATCTTTGGTTTTTTTAGATTTAGAGATAATTTATTTTTGTTGAACCACTGCGTTAATTTTTCCATTTCAGTTGTGACCACCTCTAAAACCTGCTGCAAATTCTCACCAGTGCAAAGGATATTTGTGTCATCCGCAAACAAAATAAATTTCAGAATTTTTGATACTTGGCATATGTCATTTATATACAAGATAAATAGTTTGGGTCCCAAAACTGACCCCTGGGGCACACCACAAGTGATGTCCATGCAGGGTGATTTGTGCTCTCCAATTTGTACAAATTGTTGTCTGTTACTTAAATAACTTTCCACCCAACTCAGTCCTACCCCTCTTATCCCATACCTTTCCAGTTTCCTTAGAGGTATTCTGTGGTCAATGGTGTCAAAAGCTTTCTTTAAGTCTATAAATACTCCTACAGCAACCTTTTTTTTGTCTATACAACTAGTAATTTCTTCTATAAGTTCGATCAGTGCCAAAGATGTAGATTTATCTGCTCTAAAACCATACTGGCTATCTGTAAGGAGGTTGTGTTTTTCAATGAAATCATCCAGTCTCTTAGTGAATATTTTTTCAAGTATTTTGGAGAATTATTTTGGAGTATTTCAATGTGAACTCAGATTCAGTGATATAATGTGAATGAAGTAAAAAGCGGTGTGAGAGTTATGTGCAATGTAATAATGGATGAAAAGTCATGAGTACAGCAACAGGTAGGACTAGGTGAATGTTAGGAGTTCATCAGAGTGATGGCTTGAGGAAAGAAACTGTTCCTGTGACGGGTGGTTTTGACCTTCAGTGGTCTGTAACAACGACCAGAAGATAGAAGTTCAAACAGTTCGTGGCCGGGGTGTGATGGGTCAGCACAGATGTTTCCCGCCCGTTTCCTGGTTATGGACTGATATAAGTTCTCAATGGAGGGTAGGTCGGTACCAATGATCCTCTCCGCAGACTTAATGATCCGCTGCAGTCTGGTCTTGTCCTGTTTAGTAGCAGGTCCAAACCAGACAGTGATGGAAAAGCAGAGGGCAGATTGGATGATGGCGGTGTAGAAGACAACCAGCAGCTCCTGAGGCAAATCAAACTTCTTGAGCTAACGCAGAAAAAATAACCTCTGCTGGACCTTTTTCCGGACAGTGTCTATATGGAAGGACCACTTCAGGTTCCGGGAGATTGTGGTACCCAGAAACTTGAAGGAGTCCACAGTGGACACTGTGCTGTTGAGGATGGTGAGTGGGGGGAATGAAGGGGGTGTTGCCTGAAATCCACAGTCATCTCCACCGTTTTGGCTGGGTTAAGTTCAAGATGGTTCTGGCTGCACCAGAGGATCAGCTGCTCCACCTCCCGCCTGTATGCAGACTCATCATCATCCCGGATCAAACCGATGATTGTGGTGTCGTCCGCAAACTTCAGGAGCTTCACCGAAGGGTCCTCTGAGGTGCAGTCGTTGGAGTAGAGGGAGAAGAGCAGTGGGGAAAGGACACATCCTTGGGGAGCGCCAGTACTAATTTTTCAGGAGCTGGATGTAAATCTCCCTAGCTTCACCTGTTGCCACCTGTCAGTCAGAAAGCTGGAGATCCACTGGCAGGTGGAGGGGGGCACCTTGAGCTGGAGGAGTTTCTGATGAAGAATGCCTGGGATGATGGTGTTGAACGCTGAGCTGAACTCGACAAACAGGATCCTGGCATACGTCCCTGGGGAGTCGAGGTGTTGCAGGATGTAGTGTAGTCCCATATTCACTGCATCATCCACTGTCCTGTTTGACCGGTAGACAAACTGCAGTGGGTCCATCAGGGGGCCTGTGATGACCTTCAGGTGGTTCAGCACCAATCTCTCCAAGGATTTCATGACCACAGAGGTCAGGGCAACAGGTCTGTAGTCGTTTAATCCTGTAACAGAGGGTTTCTTGGGAACTGGAATGATGATGGAGTGTTTGAAGCAGGAAGGCACTTCACGCAGCTCCAGTGATCTGTTAAAGATCCGGGTGAAGATGGGAGCCAACTCGTTGGAGCAGACTCTCAGGCAGGACGGAGACACACCATCAGGTCCTGCAGCCTTCTTGATCTTTTGTCTCTGAAAGACCCGGCGCACCTTCTCTTCACAGATGGTTAGTGCTGGTGGGAGGTCAGAGTGGAGGAGGGATGGAGTTCCTGGGGCTGCAGATAATCCTTTTGTGTGGGTGGGAGGTGAGAACTGTAGGTTCTTTTCAAACCTGCAGTAAAAGCTGTTTAGGTCGTTAGCCAGCTAGAGGTTTTCCACAGGGTGGGGGGATGGTCTCCTGTAGTTGGTGATATTCTGCAGGCCTCTCCAGACAGAAGCAGAGTTGTTGGCTGAGAAGTTTTTTTGTAACTTCACACTGTAGCTCCTCTTAGCTCCTCCTGATCTCCTTCGTCAGCATGTTTCTGGCCCGCTTGTACAGAGTCCAGTCACCAGTCCTGTAGGCCTCCTCCTTGGTCTGACGTAGCTGCTTCAGTTTAGGAATGAACCAGGGTTTATTGTTGTTGTATGTGCAGAAGGTCTTGGTCTGCACACACATGTCCTCGCAGAAACAGATGTATGACGTCACAGTGTCAGTGAGTTCATTTAGGTTAATGGCTGCATCTTCAAAAACACTCCAATCTGTACAGTCAAAGCAGGCTTGTAACTCCAGCTTTGATTCCTCAGTCCATTTCTTCACAGTCCTTACAACAGACTTGGAAGTTTTTAGTTTCTGTCTGTATGTTGGAATAAGATGGAGCAGACAGTGGTCAGAAAAACCCAGAGCTGCACGGGGGACGGCATGATAGGCGTTTCTTAAAACTATGTAACAGTGATCAAGTGTATTTGTGTCCCTGGTGGGACATTTAATATGCTGTCTGTATTTAGGAAGCTCATTTGTGAGATTAGCTCTATTGAAATCACCCAGAATGATAAGCAGAGAGTCTGGATGTTTTTCCTCCACGTCTGCTATCTGGTCAGCGAGGTGCTGCAGGGCCTCCGTTGTACAAGCAGCAAGCGGGATATAAATTCCGACCAGAATAAACGAGGAGAACTCTCGCGGTGAATAAAAGGGTTTACAGTTTATGAACAGTGACTCTAGGTTAGGGCTACAAAACTTCTTCAACACTGTGACATCAGTACACCAACCTTTGTTTATGTAGAAGCAGATACCACCACCTTTAGTCTTTCCACAGAATTCTCGGCTGCGATCAGCGCGAAACAGTTGGAATCCGTCCAAGCGCACCGCGCTGTCCGGGATGTGTTCACTCAGCCAGGACTCCGTGAAACAAAGGGCGCCAGATCTGCTAAAATCCCGGTTTTTGTGAGTCAGGAGCAGCAGTTCATCCATTTTGTTCGGCAAAGAGCGGATATTCGCCAGATGGATCTATGGGAGCGGCGTGCGAAATCCTCGTTTCTTCAGCCTGATTAGTGCACCGGCACGTTTACCACGCCGCCTTCGTTTCCGGCCAGCGCCAATAGCCGCTGCTCCCACAGCTAAGATCGACTGAAAAAACTTCAGATCAGCAGCAGAAACTGGCGGAGAAGTTGCATTGGGAGATAGTCTGAGTGAAAGTAGTTCCTCCCTTGAATAGGTGACTCGGACAGAAGAGCAGAAGTCCAAAAAACACACAAAATTATCAAAAACATCAGAGAGCAGAAGCCAGTGGCTGCCATCCGCGGCGCCATCTTGGATTTTTTTTTTTTTTTTTTTTTGTGAGTTTTCCACCCGCTCCACTTCGTTCCTTGGTTTTGTCGTAGCTGAGAGGGAACTGAGGGCTGACACAGCCATGGTGAAGGCTGTGCTAGATTGACCTACACCCCACTCCCGCAAGGAGCTCCAGTGCTTCTTGGGGTTCGCAAATTTTTATCGCCGTTTCATCAGAAACTATAGTGGGGTAGGACAGCCTCTTACCCAGCTGACCTCGGTTAAAGTGCCCTTTAGTTGATTCGAGGCAGCTGAACAGGCTTTTTCCAAATTGAAGGGTCTGTTCTTCAACACCCCCATCTTGGCCCAGGTCGACCTCCAACTCCAGTTTATTCTAGAGGTGGATGCTTCTGACTCCGGGGTGGGCACTGTCCTATCACAGCACTCAGCTTCAGATCAGAAGCTCCATCTATATGCGTATTTCTCTCGGCAACTCACGCCTGCCTAGAGGAATTACGACGTAGGGGATCGAGAGCTCTTGGCCATTAAGTTGGCCGTTGAGGAGTGGCGACACTGGCTGGAGGGAGCGGCCCAGCCCATTATTGTGTGGACCGACCACAAAAATTTAGAATATTTTCAGTCAGCCGGCAGGCTGAATGCCAGGCAGGCCCGCTGGGCCTTGTTTTTTTGCTAGATATAATCTTACCATCACTTACAGGCCTGGCTCCCGTAATGTTAAACCAGACGCTCTCTACCACCAGTTCTGCCCCAACACTCCTACCCTTTATTCCTGTCTCCAACCCATTGTCCCACCCTCTTGCTTCCTTGGAGCTCTCACATGGGACATTGAGCAGAGGGTCCGGTGGGCTCAATCCACGGAACCCAAGCCAGAAGGGGGTTGTGACGGTTGTTTGTTCGTCCCAGCCGCTCTCTGCAGTAATGTCATCAGGTGGGGCCACACCAGCTTTTTCGCCTGACATCCTGGTATCACTCACACCATCAACCTTATCCGTCGGGTGTTCTGATGGCCCACCCTGCGGACTGACATCTGGGATTATGTCAACGCCTGTCAAGTCTGCAGTCACAATAAATCTGACGCTTCACCCCTTCTGGTCTCCTCCACCCACTTCCCATCCCCAGCCAACCCTGGTCCCACATTGCCCTGGACTTTATCAATTCAATTCAGTTCAACTTTATTTATATAGCGCCATTTCACGACAACAGTCATCTCATAACACTTTCAACTGTAGGGGAAACCTCCACAATTGCAGAAAGATTCCAGCAATCAGGTGATCCCCTGTGAGCAAGCGCTTGGCGATGGTGGAGAGGAAAAACTCCCTTTTAACAGGAAGAAACCTCCAGCAGAACCAGGCTCAGGAAGGGGCAGTCATCTGCTGAGACTGGCTGGGGGGTGAAGACAAAAAGAACAGGCATGTAGAGAGCAAATAGTACAACGGGGACTCAATCTGTGGGAGAGAACAAACAGATGTTAATGACCAGCAAAAATATTTCATTGAGAGTGAAGAAAGGAGTGAAGCCCAGTGCAGTGCATTGTTGGAGGTCCCCTGGCTGTCTAAACCTATTAGCAACATACAGACGTGGACAAAATTGTTGGTACCTCTCTGTTAACGAAAGAAAAACCCACAATGGTCACAGAAATAACTTGAATCTGACAAAAGTGGTAATAAATAAAAATTCTATGAAAATAAACCAGTGAAAATCAGACAATGTTGTTGAATTGTGGTTCAACAGAATTATTTTAAAAAACAAACTCATGAAACAGGCCTGGACAAAAATGATGGTACCCCTAGAAAAGACTGAAAATAATGTGACCATAGGGTCATGTTCAACCAAGATGTGTCCTCTAATTAACATCACAGGTGTCTACAAACCTGTAATCAGTCAGTCAGCCTATTTAAAGAGTGACAAGTAGTCACTCTGCTGTTTGGTGACATGGTATGTACAACACTAAACATGGACCAGAGGAAGCAAAGGAGAGAGTTGTCTCAGGAGATTAGAAAGCAAATTATAGACAAGCATGTTAAAGGTAAAGGCTATAAGACCATCTCCAAGCAGCTTGATGTTCCTGTGACTACAGTTGCACATATTATTCAGAAATTTAAGATCCACGGAACTGTAGCCAACCTCCCTGGATGTGACCACAGGAGGAAACTTGATGAAAAATGGAAGAGACGGATAATGTGAATGGTAACAAAAGAGCCCAGAACAACCTCTAAACACATTCATGGTGAACTCCAAGGTCAAGGTACATCAGTGTCAGATCGCACCATCTGTCATTGTTTGAGCCAAAGTGGACTTCATGGGAGACGACCAAGGAGGACACCACTGTTGAAAACAAATCATAAAAAAGCCAGACTGGAATTTGCCAAACTGCATGCTGACAAGCCACAAAGCTTCTGGGAGAATGTCCTATGGAAAGACAAGACAAAACTGGAACTTTTTGGCAAGGCACATCAGCTGAATGTTCACAGACGCAAAAATGAAGCATACCAAGAAAAGAACACTGTCCCTACTGTGAAACACGGAAGAGGTTCTGTTATGTTCTGGGGCTGCTATGCTGCATCTGGCACAGGGTGTCTTGAATCTGTGCAGGGTACAATGAAATCTCAAGACTATCAAGGTATTCTAGAGAGAAATGTGCTGCCCAGTGTCAGACAGCTTGGTCTCAGTCGCAGGTCATGGGTCTTGTAACAGGATGATGACCCAAAACACACAGCTAAACACCCAAGAATGGCTAAGAGCGAAACACTGGACTATTCTAAAGTGGCCTTCTATGAGCCCTGATCTAAATCCTATTGAACATCTGTGGAAGGAGCTGAAACATGCCGTCTGGAGAAGGCACCCTTCAAACCTGAGACAACTAGAGCAGTTTGCTCATGAGGAGTGGGCCAAAATACCTGCTGAGAGGTGCAGAAGTCTCACTGACAGTTACAGAAATTGTTTGATTGCAGTGATTGCCTCAAAAGTGTGTGAATGTGTGTGTGAATGGTTAAGGGATAGCGCCGTACCATGGCTACTTCATCCATCTAGGTGGATGCCCTCAATTTCCCCTCTGGGGATCAATAAAGTATACAAAATCAAATCAAAATCAAAAGGTTGTGCAACAAAATATTAAGTTAAGGGTACCATCATTTTTGTCCAGGCCTGTTTCATGATTTTATTTTTTAAAAATACTTCTGTTGAACCACAATTCAAAATCATTGTCTGATTTTCATTGGTTAATTTTCATAGAATTTTTATTCATTACCACTTTTGTCAGATTCAAGTTATTTCTGTGACCATTGTGGGTTTTTCTTTCATTAACAGAGGGGTACCAACAATTTTGTCCACGTCTGTAGCTAAGGAAGGGCACAGGGGCATATGATCCCTCTCTAATTATAGGCTATATCAAAAAGGAAGGTTTTAACCCTGTTCTTAAAAACAGAGATCGAGTCTGACTCCCGAATCCAGATTGGCAGCTGGTTCCACAGGACAGGAGCTTGATAACTGAAGGCGCTGCCTCCCATTGTACTTTTGGAGATTCTAGGTATTACAAGTAATCCTGCATTTTGGGGAGCATAGTGCTCTGTTAGGATAATAGGGTAGTATCAGATCTTTTAAATAAGAAGGGGCCTGATTATTTGGAGCTTTGTAAGTGAGAAGAAGAATTTTAAACTTAATTCTAAACTCTATGGGAAGCCAATGAAGGGAGGCCAGAACCGGAGAGATATGATCTCTCTTTCTAGTACCTGTTCAAACTCTTGCTGCAGCATTTTGGATCAGCTGAAGACTTTTTAAAGATGTTTTAGGACAACCTGATAATAAAGAGTTACAATAATCTAATCTAGAGCTAACAAAAGCGTGGATCAGTTTCTCAGCATAACCCTGAGACAAGATGCCCCTAATCTTGGAAATATTACAATTATTATTACTATTACTATAAATGATAGAATGCAGTCTTAGAAACAAGTTTAATATTTGAATTGAAAAACATCCTGATCAAACATAACTTCAAGGTTCCTCACAGAACTATTCAGAGAAAGAGTAACAGCATTCAAACTAAGAGTTTGATTTGGAAAGGTACAGTATTTCTCAGGTTTTTTGGACCAACTAGAATGACTTCAGTCTTATCTGAATTTAATACTGTAGCAGGAAATTACAAGTCATCCAAGCTTTGATTTCCTTAAGACAGGCCTCTAACTTGGCTAATTGATTACTATCATCTGGCTTCATTGACAGGTATAATTGTGTGTCATTTGCATAACAATGAAAATGTATACAGTGCTTTCTAATAATGTTGCCTAACGGAAGCATATATAAGATAAGATAAGATAAGATAAGATAAGCCTTTATTAGTCCCACAACGGGGAAATTCCAGGATTGCAACAGCACAGGGATAGCAACACTCAGAGCAACAATCAGAAGGCAAGAAAAAAAAAAAAAAAAAAAAAAAAAAACAAGCAAGAGCAGCTAATATACATATGTACATATTACTATAAAATATATATATATACACACACACACACACACAGACACACAGTGCAGAACATTGTAGCTGGATGGAATAAATATATGAATATATGAACACACAGTGCAGAGCATTGTAGCTAGATGGAATAAATATGTAAATATATGAACACCCACAGTACGGAGCATTGCAGCTAGGTGGAATAAATATGCAAGTATATAAACACACACAGTGCGGAGCAATGTAGCTAGATGGAATAATATGTAGATATATAAAAACACAGTGCGGAGCATTGTAGCTAGATGGAATAAATATATAGATATATTCAATTCAATTCAACTTTATTTATATAGCGCCATTTCACAACAACAGTCATCTCATAGCACTATCAACTGTAGGGAGGACCCCCACAGTTGCAGAAAGACCCCAGCAATCAGGCGATCCCCTGTGAGCAAGCACTTGGCGACAGTGGAGAGGAAAAACTCCCTTTTAACAGGAAGAAACCTCCAGCAGAACCAGGCTCAGGGAGGGGCAGTCATCTGCTGCGACTGGCTGGGGGGTGAGGGGATAGAGAAGAAGAAAAGAACAGACATGTAGAGAGCAAACAGCACGATGGGGACTCAATCTATGGGAGAGAACAAACAAATGTTAATGACCAGCAAAAAAAAAAAATATTTCATAGAGAGTGAGGAAAGGAGTGAGGCCCAGTGCATTACTGGAGGTCCCCCGGCTGACTAAACCTATTAGCAGCATAACTAAGGGAGGGTTCAGAAAACACATGATCCCTCCCTAATTGTAGGCTATATCAAAAAGGTAGGTTTTAGCCCTATTCTTAAAAACAGAGATCGAGTCTGACTCCCGAATCCAGATTGGCAGCTGATTCCACAGGAGAGGAGCTTGATAACTAAAGGCTCTGCCTCCCATTGTACTTTTGGAGATTCTAGGTATTACAAGTAAACCTGCATTTTGGGAGCGTAGTGCTCTGTTAGGATGATACGGTAGTATCAGATCTTTTAAATAAAAAGGAGCCTGATTGTTTAGAGCTTTGTAAGTAAGAAGAAGGATTTTAAACTTAATTCTAAACTCTATGGGAAGCCAATGAAGGGAGGCCAGAACCGGAGAGATATGATCTCTCTTTCTAGTACCTGTTAAAACTCTTGCTGCAGCATTTTGGATCAGCTGAAGACTTTTTAAAGATGTTTTAGGACAACCTGATAATAAAGAATTACAATAATCTAATCTCGAGCTAACAAAAGCGTGGATCAGCTTCTCAGCATCACTCTGAGACAAGATGCTCCTAATCTTGGCAATATTACGCAAATGATAGAAGGCAGTCTTAGAAACAAATTTAATATGTGAATTGAAGGACAAATCCTGATCAAAAATAACTCCAAGGTTCCTCACAGAGCTATTAAGAGAAAGAGTAACTGCATCCAAACTGAAAGTTTGATTTGGAAAGGAATTTCTAAGGTTTTTTGGACCAACAAGAATGACTTCAGTCTTATCTGAATTTAATAGCAGGAAATTACAAGTCATCCAAACTTTGATTTCCTTAAGACAGGCTTCTAACTTGGCTAATTGATTAGTATCATCTGGCTTCATTGACAGGTATAATTGTGTGTCATCTGCATAACAGTGAAAATGTATACAGTGCTTTCTAATAATGTTGCCTAACGGAAGCATATATAAACTAAAAAGAGTAGGGCCAAGCACAGATCCCTGTGGAACTCCATGACTAAGCTTTGAGCTGAGAGAAAACTCATCATTTACATGAACAAACTGGAACCTATCAGATAAATAAGATCTAAACCACTGCAACGAAGTTCCATTAAGTCCAACATAGTGTTCTAATCATCAAGTAGAATATTATGATCAATAGTATCAAAAGCTGCACTAAGATCTAAAAGGACAAGTACAGAAACTAGTCCATTATCAGATGCAATGAGGAGGTCGTTAGTGACCTTCGCTAAGGCTGTTTCAGTGCTATGATGGATTCTAAACCCAGATTGAAACTCCTCAAATAAACCATTTCCCTGCAGGTGGTCAAATAATTGCATAGCAACAACTCTTTCTAAGATTTTTGAAATGAAAGGGAGATTAGAGATTGGTCTATAGTTAGCTAAAGCTCCTGGATCTAGCGTTGGCTTTTTGAGTAAGGGTTTAATTACAGCCGTTTTAAAAGCCTGCGGTACATGGCCTAAAGTTAATGAAGAATTGATTATATGAAGAATAAAGCTACCAATAAGTGGGAAGACTTCTTTAAATAACCTGGTAGGAATAGGGTCTAAAAGACAAGTTGAAGGTTTGGATGAGGAAACTATTTTGTCTAACTCACAAAGGTTGATTGGAGTAAACTCATCAAGACAGACATCAATAGAAGGAGTTGTAGTAGTTACAGTATTTAAGTTAACTGTGGGAAGAATCTGATTGATTTTATCTCTGATAGATGAAATTTTATTATTGAAAAAGTTCATAAAGTCCTGACTAGTAAGCTCTAAGGGGATGCTAGGATTGACAGAGTCCTGACTCTTTGTCAACCTGGCTACAGTACTGAAAAGAAACCTGGGATTATTCTTGTTCTCTTCTATTAATGCAGAGTAATAACTCGTTCTAGCTTTTCTAAGAGAT
The DNA here is from genome assembly GCA_020510985.1 of Pholidichthys leucotaenia. Taxonomy (NCBI): domain Eukaryota; kingdom Metazoa; phylum Chordata; class Actinopteri; order Cichliformes; family Pholidichthyidae; genus Pholidichthys; species Pholidichthys leucotaenia. The sequence goes on from CM035838.1 coordinate 413,615,640, forward strand.
TTTTTATAAATTAAAAGATGATTTCTCCAAGCTAAATAGATTTCATCTAAATTAGTAGAGCGCCATTTTCTTTCTAATTGACGAGTCTTCTGTTTTAAGCTACGAGTTTCTGTGTTGAACCAAGGAGTTAAAAATCTCTGATTAGACTTTTTCTTTTTTAAGGGGGCCACCAAGTCTAGAGCCTGATGCAGAGAAGCTGAAACACTATCCACCATGTTATCAATTACAGAAGGAGCAAGCTGTCTATAGCTTATTTCCGTTGTGTTGACACATGGCATAGAGGAAACAATCTGCATAAATTTGGAAACAGCATCATCTGAGAGGCATCTACTGTGATAATATTTTTCTTTAGGAGCCAAATAGTCAGAAATAGTAAAATCAAAGGTTAACAGACAATGGTCTGACAGTACAGGGTTATGAGGAAACACTACCAGATTTTCTATTTCTATGCCATATGTCAGAACAAGGTCCAATGTATGGTGGAGGTAATGAGTAGAATTTCCTACTTTCTGAGAAAACCCAATCGAGTCTAATATTGAATTAAAAGCCACATTAAGGCAGTCACTATCTACATCCACATGTATATTAAAGTCCCCTACTATAATTATTCTATCAGATTTCAGCACTAAATCAGCTAAGAAATCAGGAAATTCGGATAAAAATTCTGAATAGGTTGATGGGGAACGATAAACTATGGCAAATAAAATTGGGTTTAACCTGGAATTGCTAAAGTGTCCAAAAGTGTCTGGGTGTGTTTATATAAATATAAACACACCCAGTGCTGAGCATTGTAGCTAGATGGAATAAATATATAGATATATAAATATAAACACACCCAGTGCAGAGCATTGTAGCTAGATGGAATAAATATGTAAATATATAAACACACACAGTGCAGAGCATTGTTGCTAGGTGGGATGAAACAGCATAACCGTCTATTTAGTTATCCTACATGGTATGATTATGTGCCCATACATATTCTCACCCTCCATAGCGACCGGTATGTTCCTAGTTGTATGCCGGAGAGGACCATTGTGTAAGTCTATTGCATCTTTTGCATTCAAAAAAAAAAATATATTAGTTTGTTACGTCTTTTTGCTATCTCTGCGAGCAGCCCTGCTTAGGTTGTACAGTCTGACAGCCGTTGGTAGGAAGGACCTATGAAACCTCTTGGTTGTGCACCTGGGATGATGTAGTCTGCTGCTAAATGAGCTCCTCAGTGCATCCAGTATGTCCTGCATAGGGTGGAACTCGGACTCCAGCAGAGATGACAGTTTAGCCACCGTCCTTCTCTCTCCTATCTCCTCCATCGGATCAAGGCGTTGCCCCAGGACAGAGCTAGCTTTCTTAATCAGTTTGTTCAGTCTCTTCCTATCGGCTGCAGTAATGCCACTGCCCCAGCAGACCACTCCAAAAGTGATGGCTGATGCCACCACCGTGTCATAGAATGACTTCAGCAGCGCCCCTTGTACACCAAAAGACCTGAGTCTCCTCAGCAGGAACAGCCTGCGCTGTCCCTTCTTGTAGAGTGCATCAGTATTGTGTGACCAGTCTAGTTTATTGTTCAGATGAATACCCAGGTACTTGTAGGATGTCACCATCTCGATGTCTGTTCCCTGTATATTTACTGGTGCTGTGAGGGGCTGCCCATGCCTGCGGCAGTCCACCACCAGCTCCTTAGTTTTCCTCGCGTTGATCTGGAGGCAGTTCCGATGGCACCAGTCCACAAAGTCCTGGATAAGCCCTCTGTACTCAGCTTCATCTCCGCTGGAGATGAGACCAACGATCGCAGAGTCATCAGAGAACTTCTGTAGATGGCAATGTGTTGTGTTGTGTGAGAAGTCCGCAGTATAAAGAGTGAACAGGAAGGGAGCCAGCACCGTTCCCTGGGGGGCCCCCGTGCTACTGATGATCGTGTCGGAAACACAGTCCCGGGTTCTCACAAACTGAGGCCGGTTCGTGAGGTAGTCCAGGATCCATGATGACAGGTGCTGGTCCACCCCTGCGCGCAGCAGCTTGTCCTTCAGGATCATATATAAACTAAAAAGAACAGGGCCTAGCACAGATCCCTGTGGAACTCCATGACTGAGCTTTGAGTTGGAAGAAAACTCATTATTGACATAAAACTGGACTTCCTCCCCTCTCAAGGCAACACCGTAATCCTCACCTGTGTGGATCGCTTCTCTATAGCGATCCATCTGGTGGTCCTTCCCAAATTACCCTCTGCTTCGGAAAAGGTGAACCTCCTTACAACCCATGTCATCCACTTTCATGGCATTCCTGTGGACACTGTGTCTGACCGGGACCCTCAATTCACCTCCCAAGTCTTAAGATCCTTTTGCCGCTCCCTAGGCACCACCATCAGCCTTACATCAGGATACCATCCTCAAAGCAACGGGCAGGCTGAGCGCGCCAACCAAACCTTGGAGGCCGCCCTTAGGTGCGTAGCAGCCTGCAACCCCAGTTCTTGGAGCACTCATCTGACCTGCTCTCTCAATGGCCACTGGACTGACCCATTCAAGGCATCTATGGGGTACACTCCCCCTCTGTTACCTATGGTGGAGAGGGACATGGCGGTACCATAGGTGGGGGCCCATGCACGCCATTGTCGCCGGCTCTGGAAGGCCACTTGTGCTGCCCTCGCCCGTTCAGTTCCGCCAGTATGCGGAACGCAGGCGTATTCCTGCCCCTAAGTATTCCATCAGGCAGCAGGTGTGGTTGTCAGCGGACCAGGTGCCCTTGAAGACGGAGTCCAGGAAACTTTCTCCTCATTTTCTGGGCCCATTCCGCATCTCCAGTGTTATTAAGAAGGTCACGTTCCGCTTGAAGCTTCCGCCAGTGATGCGGATACACCCCACCTTCAGCGTTTCTAAAATCAAGCACCTCTCCACCAGCCACCCCCCCCCCCCATCTGAAAGGGGTTTTCTTTCAACCATTATTTAAACTTAAAAAGTATGCACTCTCTGATCTCACCTCTGTTATGTCTGGAAACAGGACAGCGGAGACAGAAGTTGTACCGAGCGAAAACTTTATTACTGACACACTGTTAATACACATGTTATAGTGTATATAGCAAACAAGCTAACCCTTAGCTAATACCGACTACTGCTGGCACAGAGGCGAAACGCCAAAGAGGATGGCTCCCACCGTCAGACTCCTAATATAGGCACAGCATGACGACGTCACTTGATGAGTGTGTCCCCCACATCCGTGCTGCCTGTTGTCAATATGGGGAATATCTAGCATTTCCCCCCCCACCCCCCACCCCGAAAAACCCAAAACATTACGCACACTTTAAATTCCCAGCAGCTTTACGTTCACAACAGCTCTCTCTCTCTCTTTTTTACAAAGACTCAAACAGAACCTGGGCCACCAGGTAGACTGTTGGTAGACCCTGCATGGTTGAGTGGGTTATTCTGCCACTGAAATCAACTGTTCTCTGTCTAAACATTGCAAAGCAGAGTCACTGTTGCAGTTCAACTTCAGGGGCCTCAGCCGAGCCCACAGTGGGCACATTCCTGGAGGCGCTGGCTGCAGCAGACCTAGGTTTCATCTCACTGGAGTCATAGGTGGCTTGTCAGCAGCATCTCAGCCAGGGTCCCACACCAGCTGGGTCAGCTCCAATGGTGCATCTTGGTCAGAGGCAGCTGCTCCTACCTTTTGCAGACGGCTGGCGTGCCATTCCGAACCATCTGCACAGCGGATGGCCCCTTTTGCGTGGTGATTCTCATCTGCAATGATGGGAACGTCTGTGGGTCCAGGTGGTTGGATCGTTGAACCCACATCCAATCAAGCAGTACTCGCGGTGATCTGTCCAGCTGCAGCCGGCGTGGCTGCTCTCTCATCTCTGATGCTGGTAGCTGCTGTGGCGCTGTGCTATTCACGCCAACGGCAGGACATGCCTTCAGTTGGCGATGCTCTGCTGTGTCCTGCTGGGCCATGAACTCGATCCTGCTTTGCTTCAGCAGTTCCCTGAGGCTGATACTCGGATGTGAGATGAGTTCGGCTCCTGCCCTCTCTCTTGTGGTGCTGGTTGTGATCGCGATGATGCGTTGCTGTCATCGACGACAGGATGCGCACCGAGTTGTCGTCATTCACCAGGGTCCCCTTTCTCCACAAACTCCCTCTCCTGCAGCTCCACGGCAGCTCCTTGAGGCTCATACCAGGTCAGTATCGGTGGTGAGTCTGGTTTGTGCTTTCTCTTGGTGCTCTGATCTCCGGCCAATAACCATGTCCGCAACATCATGCTCTCCCTCCTGCAGTGAGGCTGCAGCTTGAGAATGCTCGTGCTGCATGAGGACCGGCTCCGGGTCGCATGTTGCTTCTTTGGTTCTACTGGGCTCTGTTCGGCGTGCGGTGCGAGGCAGGGGGTGGCTGCATCGCCATTCGAGTGCACCGGACTCGAGTCGTGATCGTCCAAACTGAGTTTACTGCTGGGTCATTTCACTGTGGTACCCTGCTTTCCCGCAGTGTCTACCTTGGGGCCTTCCCGAGAAGGTGTGGGGTCAGCGGGCTCAGCAACTGGGGCAACCGTCTGTACCAGCAGAGCTGACTGTGGGGAGCGTGGGCCAGAGCCTGCTAGCTGCGATGCTAACTGGGCAGTCTCTTCTAGCTTTAGCTTGGACACTATCTCCAGTGATTCAGTCAGTGTCAGGCCATCCAGCACCGTGAAGAACTTCTCCTGCAGCTTCCTATTTGTAGTGTTCTCCACCAACTTGTCTCACAAACTCTTCCTCCAAGTGACTGAACTCACCCTTAATAGCCAAACGGCAGAGGTTGGCAACAAACTGCTGGACCTACTCACCCACTCGCTGTCGGCGCAGGCCAAACTTGATTCACCTATTCAACACACTCTTCCTCCGGAGTGCCAGACACTCTTCCAGATGCGCATCCATCTTCAGGAAAAACATTGTATCTTCCTCCAGAAGACCCATTTTTCTCCTCGTTGCCATTTGTTATGTCTGGAAACAGGTCAGCGGAGGCAAGAGTTGTACCGAACGAGAACTTTATTACAGATACACTGTTAACCTCTTGCGTTAGGGTGCCGACCCTAACACAAGAGGAAGGTTAATACACGTGCTGCAGTGTATATAGCAAACAAGCTAACCCTTAGCTAACACAGGCTACTGCTGGCATGGAGGTGGAGCGCCAAAGGGGACAGACTCAGACTCAGACTCAGAAAGGATTTATTGCCAAGTACATTAACAGGTATGACTGATAACATACGAGGGATTTGACTTGACACAGAAAACGACCTGCATTTCCGGTGACACGGCAGCATCTGAGAACGCGCCTGTCATCAGATGGGTACAGGATGCATAGGGAAGAAAAGGATAACACACTAGGAAAGAGCAAAAAACCATTGATTGTCAGAATACCGGTCATATATATTATGATTACAAGAAAAAAAGCCCTCAATGCACAGTTAGCAGACAAGAAAGTACACAAGGACACAAAGAGAGCAGTGAGTGAGTGATCTTTTTCATCAGTTTTTGAGTCAGTGTGGGTGTAGTGTTGAGTGTAGGTGTTTGTATCAGTTAAGAACAACAAAGTCTCTTTGGCAGGAGATGTTTTGTCTTAGCTGCTGGCATTGTCCTTGGGCCATGCAGCTGGCTGTCCGTGGAGTCAGTGCAGCTCAAATGTTTTGAAAACAAAAAACTGCAGATAATCTGAAGGACTTGTGTGTGTGTGTGGGGGTGGGGGGGGTCAGATTAGTCGAATAGTACTGATCCCAGAGAAAGAAACTTTATATCCTCTTACAGATTCAGTACTTAATCCTTCATTGCTGGACGTTGAATCCTTCATGGACGGCTCTCAGCGTAATCATGATGTAATCATGATTGTCAAGACGGCAGAAGTCTTGACAACTTCTGCCGTCAAGACTCCTAATAAAGACATGACGTGATGACATCACTTTGTGCATCCCCACATCCGTGCTGCCTATTGTTAATATGGGGAATATCTAGAAGAAGAAGGCAACTTTATTGTCATTCAATCCATACAGCCAATCATGCACAGTAGAACAAAATTATGTTTCTCCTATCGACAATATTAATCACATATAGAATCAGAGGGGCTGCTGCCATGCAAGGTGCCACCACAAACAACTTTTTCCTCCCCCCATTCTATTATGCTGAGCACCAAGCTAGAAGGCAGGAAGTACCATTTTTATATGGTCTTTGGTATGACCCAGCCAGGGCTTGAACTCACCATCTCCTGGTTGTGGGGTGGATGCTCTATTAACTAGGCTATTAACTAGGCTGCTCTATTAACTAGGCTACGACTCCGGTGGCCTAGAAATCTAACAACCTCATTCCCTGTTTACACTCCATGGTAAAATCTGTAATATGACAATGAGGAAACTTAAGCGAGGTAACAGCATACTGATTGAGACAGCAGCTTAAACTGCTGTAATCTGACTTAGCAAACCTAAGATATAGAAATGTCAGACTCATAAAAGGTGTCTGTGTTACAGGGGCAAAAGTTCGCTAAACAACAAAAGTCCTCATTTGGGTGATGCCCCTCAGTAAGGAACAGTAGGCAGTAGTGTTTAAACAAGGTTTATCACCAATCACTATCAGGCTACAGGAGTGGAGTAAAGTTTACAATTGCTGTTCTTTTGTTTACATTATCCTGTGGAAGTTGCAGAAAAACAGACCGAACACATGTAAGTCTGTCTGAAAAAACTTTATTTACATTTTTCCACTTCCTCCTTTTATCTCCGTCCAAAACGGAAAAACTCCGCCTTCACATTAAAAGATCAAATTTGTGTGTGAGACCAACAACTAATGTCACCACACAAGCCCCCCCAGAACACACAAATAACAACATAAATAAACATGCTGACAAAAAACAAACTAAAACAGCATGAACAAAATTAAAAAAAAAAGAAAAAAAAAGAAAATAACTCAAGAGAACCTCTTAGGCAACCTAATTACTCTGCCCCGACGACTGCACTGCGCAGTCCTGGGGGGCGCAACTGTAACCGGAGCAGACACAACCTCAGGCACAGGGTTGGGAGGGCGCCCCTGCCGAGCCGGGTGGGCTAACTCAACCTCATCGTCACAAAGAACATGAGCGGGTTTCAAACAATCCACTGAAATCCGATCCTGACAAGTCCCCAACTCAACCAAAAAATCCTTATGGCCTGTTTCTAACACCCGAAAAGGGCCATCATAAGGTGCCTGCAGGGGAGAACGATGGGCATCGTGCCGGACAAAAACATATTTAGCCGACATAAGGCTGTCAGGGACGTAAGACTGAGGAAGACAGTGGTGCACAGCCACGGGAACAAAAGCCCTGGCTTCCTCTCGACACTTAGGCCTCTTAACCATACTGGGACCTAACCCTGGACTGGTAGGAAGGAACTCCCCTGGGACCCTCAAGGTCTGGCCGAGGACCAACTCAGCAGAAGAGAAATGCAGGTCTTCTTTGGGGGCTGAACGCAAACCCAACAAAACCCACGGTAATCTGTCCACCCATCCACTGTCCACTAATGACGCGTGAAGGGCCGCTTTCATAGTCCGATGAAACCGCTCGCATAACCCATTAGCTTGTGGATGGTATGCTGTGGTCCGATGGAGGTTAACCCCCAAACTACCAGCTACTTCATTCCAAAGTGCGGAGGTAAATTGCGGGCCCCTGTCAGAGGTAACGTCCAAGGGGACACCAAAACGGGACACCCAAGAGGAGATAAATGCCCGGGCAACATCAGACGCCGTAGTTGATGCCAGGGGAACTGCCTCTGGCCACCGCGTAGTCCGGTCCACCATAGTGAAGAGGTGAGTAAAACCACGAGACGGAGGAAGAGGTCCGACCAGGTCCACCTGAACATGATCAAAACGTCGCTCCGGAATCCAAAAAAGCCCCAATGGAGCCTTTATGTGGCGCTGCACCTTAGCACGCTGACACGCCACACAGGTTGTCGTCCAAGTCTTCACATCCTTTCTGAGACCCGGCCATACAAACTTGGTGCTCACCAACTTAACCAAAGCCTTAACCCCAGAATGCGACAAAGAGTGAACAGCGTCAAAAACACGACGACGCCAAGCCGCAGGCACCAAAGGTCGTGGTTTTCCCAATGTAGTGTCACACAGAAGAGTGGCGCCACTGTCTTGAAAGCAGACATCCTCCAACTGCAAACTGGACTCAGTGGAACGAAGCACCTGCACCTCCGGGTCCAACAACTGATCGGCAGCCATCTCAGCATAGTCCATGCCCAAATGAACAGCAGCGACTGGGGCATGAGAAAGGCAGTCCGCCACCAAGTTGGTCTTACCAGCCACATGCTGAATGTCAGTAGTGAACTCGGAAATAGCTGAAAGCTGCTGTTGTTGCCGAGCTGACCAAGGTTCAGTGGACTTGGCCATGGCAAACGTGAGGGGTTTATGGTCCACAAAAGCGGTGAATTTACGGCCCTCCAAGAGAAACCTGAAATGCCTTGTCGCCAAGAAAAGGGCCAACAGCTCCCTGTCAAAAGTGCTGTACTTCCTTTCTGACTCGCGTAACTGTCTACTGAAAAAGGCTAGAGGTTCCCAGGAATTGCCCACCCACTGCTCACAAACTGCTCCGACAGCATAATCGGATGCATCGGTGGTAAGAGCAATGGCGGCCGTGGGGTCTGGATGAGCCAACAAAGCAGCATCAGCCAGCACAGCTTTAGCCCCGTCAAAAGCACATAACCTCTCATGGGTCCATTCAATGTCCTGATTACCCCTCTTACCCTTCAAGGCCTCTTACAGCGGGCGCATAATATGGGCAGCATGAGGTATAAAACGGTTGTAAAAATTGACCATGCCCAAAAACTCCTGCAGGGGCTTGACAGAGGAGGGGCGCGGAAAAGCTAAAACCGCTTCGACTTTAGCCGGGAGGGGTACGGCACCCTGCTGGGATACCTTGTGCCCCAAGAACTCAAGTTCTGAGAGCCCAAACTGACACTTCGCGGGATTCACTATCAGTCCATGGTCACAGTGGCGCCTGAAGAGCTGACGAAGGTGTGACACATGTTCCTCCACCGAAGCGCTCGCCACCAGTATATCGTCTAGGTATACAAACAGGAAAGGCATGTCCCGTAACACAGAGTCCATACGCCATTGAAACGTTTGTGCAGCACCCTTAAGGCCGAATGGCATTCTCAAGAACTCGAACAGTCCAAATGGAGTAATCACCGCTGTCTTGGGGACGTCCTGGGGATGGACAGGCGCCTGATGATAACCACACACTAAATCCACTTTAGAAAAAATGACCGTCCCTGCCAGACGTGAAGAAAAATCTTGGATATGGGGGACTGGGTACCTGTCGTTGGTAGTAGCGTTGTTAAGGCGCCTAAAATCTCCACAAGGGCGCCAACCCCCATCTGACTTAGGGACCATGTGGAGGGGAGAGGCCCACAGACTGTCGGAATGGCGCACAATACCCAACCGCTCCATATTGGCAAACTCATCTCTAGCAATGGCTAACTTAGCAGCATCCAGATGGCGTGCGTGGGCAAAAACAGGTGGACCCACAGTAGTAATATAATGCTCAACCCCATGTTTGGCTACTGCCGCAGAAAACGTAGGCACAGTGAGCACAGGAAACTCGGAGAGAAGGCGCTGGTACCTGTCTCCTGAGGCGAGCATGTTAGCAAGCAGCGGACCAGCCTCACCCAGTGTACATGGATAAGAATCAAAAGACACAGCATCAATCAAACATCTGTTAGCCACATCAACCAACAGTCTGTAAGCACACACAAAATCTGCACCAAGGATAGGGACTGCTACAGATGCTACCACAAAGTCCCAACTAAATTCACGGCCATTAAAACATACAGTAATGAACCTGGTGCCAAAGGTGCGAATAGGAGTACCATTAGCAGCGTCCAGTGGGGGTCCGTGTCCATATCCCATGAAGTCAGCCAAAGAGGGGGGAACGATGCTCCGTTGCGCTCCTGAATCCACCAAAAAGCGACGTCCAGCAGCGCAGTCCTCAATACGCAGCTGCTAGCGAGCACCAGCCTTCTCGTTTCCCTGTAGCTGGAAAGAGCACGGTGGAATACAGCGCCGAGCTTTCGGTCCAAAATGGCGGTGGTAGAAACACAGGCTGCTCTCTTTCTTACGGCGATCCGAAACTGTGGCCACATCCACCGAGACTTCTCCATCAGACTGCCCAGGCAGCAGTGTATGCACAGACAAATGACGAGAAACCAGCAAAAGCCTGTCCGCTTCTTCAGCTAAACCCCGGTAATCCTTAGTACAAATAAGGGGCAAGTTAGCCAGGATAGTACGCACTGGAGGCGGAAGCTGACGCAGAAACAGGTGGGTAAACAGAAATGAGCTGTCTCCTGAACCAAGAAGTGCCAACATATTCTCCATCAGCTCAGAAGGTTTGCTGTCCCCCAAACCAGTCATAGACAGAAGACGATCAGCGCGCTCTATATCAGAGAGTTGGTACAGCTGCAGAACAGCCCTCTTCAGAGTGACGTACCTGTCAGCGTGAGGCGGGTCCCGGAGCAGTCCCATCAAACAGCGAACAGTGGCAGAGTCCAAAGCTGCGACAACATGAAAATACCTTGTGTTATCTGTGGTTATTCCGCGCAGATGGAACTGAGCCTCGACATGCTGAAACCAGGGCACCGGGTCGTGCTGCCAAAAGTCCGGTAGTTTAATGGTAGCCGCAAAAACAGCCGGTGCGGGAGCCGCGGCGGATGCAAATGCCGTGGCGGCGATATCAGAAGAGGTCGCCTGAACAGACATTCTTCAAACGTCAGGGTCACCAATGTGGAAGTTGCAGAAAAACAGACCGAACACACGTAAGTCTGTCTGAAAAAACTTTATTTACATTTTTCCACTTCCTCCTTTTATCTCCGTCCAAAACGGAAAAACTCCACCTTCACATTAAAAGATCAAATTTGTGTGTGAGACCAACAACTAATGTCACCACAATCCTTTAAAAAACACTAAAACACCAGAACTAAACATGCAATAATAATAACATGCAACAAATCAACTGGAAAAAAGAAGGTAAACTGCAAACTCAATTAAAGTCAATAAAGTGCATAAAACCCATCCATCTTCTACCTCTTAATCCTTTTCGGGTAGTGGGGGTGCTGGAGCCTATCCCATCATCTTTGGGCGAGAGGCAGGGTACACCCTGGACAGATCGCCAGTCCGTCACAGTGCATAAAAACCCCCAAGTACTAAAATAAAAGGGTTAAATATACTTTTAAAATAATCCAGCACAATAATAATCTGTTACATCTGTTTACCATGTTTAAACGCACAACACAAATCCAAGCCACCTTGCCAGGCTGCTGCTTCGTTCAGTAGCCTCCCTCACTTTGTCAATACATGAATATGTACTGAGGAGCAGAGACAGACACACCAGCTGCTGTTTCGTTAAGGAGTTGCCTCTCTCACGTTCTCATCAGTGTTGCCAGATCTCATGAGAGAAACAAGCAACCAGCTCTATGGAAACAAGCCCCCAAAAAGCCCAACAGGCAACCTACCACATTGTGTAAAAGGGAGGCGGCTTAACATACTGTATATACTATATATAGATTTATTTTTGTTTGCAGTGAATTGACTGTAAACACAGTCAGCATTGAATAACTGAATTTTTTAAACTCTAATTAGAGGAAAATACATATGCATTCTGCATAAGCAACAGTAAATTTATAGTAAACACTGTCAACATAAAAACTTTGAATAAATTACATTTTTAAACTCTGATGAAAAGAAAAGATGTAGATTCAGCATAAGTAGCAGTACTAAACACAATTACAGTTTAGGGGTGTGGGATGATGGGAGCTGTTGTCCGCTAGTCATTTAAACAAAAACTAAATGGCATTCACTTATATAGGGCTTTTTGCTCATCTCTAGAGGACCAAAGTGCTTTACAGATCTCACTATCCACCTATTGATGGCGGCAGAGCTGTCATGCACTGGTGCTGGCCTGACCCACCAGGAGCAACTGGGGGGTTCAATATCTTGCTCAAGGACACTTCGACATGCAGACAGAGCAGGAATCGAACCTCTGACTCTCTGATCAGTAGTAGGCCACATGACACCTGCACCACAGCTGCCCCCAAATATTGCTCTTATTAAATGACAGTCAACAACTTTAATTACATGGAAAATTATCTTTTAAATTGACAAACATCATATGTGTAACTCGTGGCAAAATTTGATTGGGATCAAAAGACAATTTTGCTCTTGCTATTCATTTCAACGGAAAAATTTTTCGATAGGCTGCATGTCCACCAAACACATTTTTTGTCGCTGGATCGCCCTGAGCCTTCCTTACAGCGCTTGTGCGCTGCACTCTGGGAAAAAGTCTGTGCCTTGTATCCTAGCAACAGCTTTTCACTCATAGCTCAGCACTTCTGCTTTCCCATTGAGACTTTCTATTTATTTTTTAATAGCAGTCTCTAAATAACTCTGGACAGGAAGCTTGTGCTGGCATTGGTTGCAGCTCTGGATGCAAAATATGATGACATGAAAAAGAAAACACGAGTCTGGGTACATGACTTCAAACGGTTGATAATTTCTTGGATGCAGCCTAATTAATTACTGCCCTTCTGGGGTAAGTAGAATAGTCCATTGTCAAAATTTCTTTTATTTTTACATTTATTTTCATAAATCAGTTGAAATATGCTCAATACATGGTTTCCTATACTGTCAGTGTGTCATGAGACTGAGCGCGATGTTTCACTGTGCTCAGTCTCTCTACTGATTTTTGTTAATTTCCTGTATTTTCTTAGTTTGTGTGATTATTTTACTGTGTGATCATCTTGGATGTATTATCTATGTTTCTGTTTGACATGAGCTCCCCACCTTTTTGTCCAGGCATCCCTACTGTGGTATTATCCTGCCATTATTTCAGCTCTCGGGTCGTCAGCTGACACCTGTCATTAATTAGGTCAACCTTCCCGCTCTTGTGGTCCACACCTGCTATCATTCATGCTCATTGATTGCATGTTCTAGTTAAAGACCGTTGTTTCTGTCACTCATTGTCGGAGTCTCAACCTAGCTTCATGCTGTATTCCTGTCAGAACCCATTCCCCGTTCTGACGACCATCCTGCTGTTTCCTCGTGTTGCTTCATTTGTAAGTTTTCATTTTGTGCAGTTTGCTTTTGTGTTTTTCTTATTAAATACCACTAAACTGCAGTTCAGTGCTTGGGCCTCCCTTTCTGCCCCGAAGGGGCCAATTCATGACACAGTGTGTGATCACATTTCACATCAGACCTATTTCCATTTTTTTTTACAGTCATCAACTACAAATTCACAGAGTATCCATGTTATCTACCACTACAAACTTGTAAGAAAGAAATATGACAATAACAAAGGCACCAGCACTCACCTGGCCTGCCAAAAGATGTGGACACATTCATCCAAGTGTTTGCTTTCAAATTTTGATCATTGTATCCTTTTAGCGTCAGCTGAAAGAGTACCGGGTTGTTTAATACAGCAAAGTTCAGGCTGTCCACCACCATTCTACCATTCTCTGCTTCCTGTATTGGCAACCTATGTCCTACCCTTCCTTAATTCTGATTGGCTGCTTAGAAAGGTTTGACACTGATGAGTACAGCTGTACTCTAGAGCTACGTTCCGATCCCCAGTGTACTTCAACTGTAGCTACGTTCTGATCCACAGTGTACTTCAACTTTATTTCCTACTCCCTGCTCTGTTCTCAGGGAATATCAGTTAAGTTAACTGCCCTTCACAAAATTTCTCCATTTGAAACACCCTGCAACCGTCGGCTTCCTCCTCCTTGCGTTACCATAGTAACCATAGACACGTCCTGATACTATGGTGGATAATTTATACTTCTTAAATAAAATATTAATACAAATATATTTTTAATACAATCAGTTGATATAAACAATAACCAATATCAATTTAGCTTGTTAATAACATTAGCAACAATAGTTTGTTTTACTCATATTTGAGGCGCAATGGTTTATGGGTAATCTTGTCAACTTCTGGTGAAGTGATGTATCGTTCACTTCTTCCTTGCTCAGTTCTCAGTTCCCTTTGACCTGAAGACCGTTCGCTCCCTTCAGTTTGGAATCTTAGTTAATACGGTGGAATACCCTGTGCAGTCCACTTCGGAGTACACTATCCACCTTATTCCTAGTCCCCATGATGCCTTGCATGAATTATGGGCTCAACTTCTGGTACTAGTTTAGAAAGTAGGGTTGTCACAGAAATGGGGCACTTTTCCTTGTTAAAAAACAATGACTCCGGCATCAAAAATGCGGGAACACGGCCTTTTGCACCTCAGAAAGAGTAATATAATCATACCAATTCCCACTACTATTGAGGGATGAGAAGATGACCTTAAAAAGTGGCCTGGCAGACAGTAGCTCTGTTAGTTAGCTCCGCTGCTAAAATGCTAACGCTGTAAACAAAAGCTCTGGGGTATATCAATGTTTCCACCACAATTAAGTCAGTTGCATTTTGTTAAAATATGTTGTACATAATCAAATTTACCTTAGAGCAGATGTAGAATCTTGTCAGAGCCACAAAGAACCACAACACCGTGCTTGGGTGTTTTAATGTCGGGGTAAATACAGACAGTTGCAACTGTCTTACCCCAAAATTAAAATGCTCATGCTGCTGTCATGTTGTGAATACTTGTTATTTAACTTAACACGTACAGACCTTTTCTGACAACTGTTCAAAATTTTATTGATCTATATTTTGTGATAATTTAAAAATTAATGCATGCTGAAGTAGCTAATATTAAGTCTGTATCGTTCCAACGCAGTGCAACGAATGCAAAAACAAAACACCTATTTGATATCTTTCTTAAATCATTAAGCCTTAGGAAGCAAACTGTTACTATTTTTTTATTTATTATTTTACTTCATGCAGCCTTGCATTTGGTGACATATATAATCGTCAGATCTGTGACATTCATACAAGTGAAAACATACCTGGTGCTGTTGTGTCTGTCCTGCGTCTGTCCCACCGATCACACAAACAGTCCTTTTTAGTTTTCAGTTTAATGTCTACACATTGCTGTTGAAGCCAGCACAGATTTAGCTGAGGCTTTGGAGTCTCACACTACGAACAGCAGCAAGTACCAGAACTATGGAAAAACATTCAAAAATACAAAAACTACAAGTGTTGAAATTATCTGCCACTTGACTGCAAAATAGGTATGTGGACTACACATTAAAATAAATTTAAAACACTTCTAAAAATGCTATTTTAAATGCCCCACTATTCCACTCTTGCTGACTGACTTAACACTACTTCAGCCAAAACAGGAAGTTGCACCCATAATCGTTTCTACAGCAGCACCCTCAGGAATAAAGTGGATTGGGCGATTGAAATGCACCCTCAGTCCTATATGCAGGAAGTAGAGGGGGCGTGACTTAGGATGGGAGCTGGAAGCAGTGTTGCCAGGCATACTATAATTACCTCCGCCAAGGAGGTTATGTTTTCATCGGTGTTGGTTTGTCTGTCTGTTTGTTAGCAAGATAGCTCAAAAAGTTATGGACGGATTTTCATGAAATTTTCACAGATTGTCAGAAATGGGGTATCCTACAGATGATTACATTTTGGTGCTGATCCGGATCACCGTCCAGAAGAAAACCGCCATTACAGAAAATGCCATTTTCGTGAATAACTACTGAACCACTAATCCTATCATTGTCAATCCAATTGCTAGTCATATGTTTTCATGGTCAAGGAATCTGAAAACGTACACACAAACACTGTATGGGGGGAACTGTGGCGCTTGGCGGAGGTCTGCGCTCTCCGAGTGCTTTTCTAGTTATTACCTCCGCCAAGGAGGTTATGTTTTCATCGGCATTGGTTTGTCTGTCTGTTTGTCTGTTTGTTTGTTTGTTAGTAAGATAACTCAAAAAGTTATGGATGGATTTTCATGAAATTTTCACAGATTGTCAGAAATGGGGTATCCTACAGATGATTACATTTTGGTGCTGATCCGGATCACCGTCCAGAAGAAAACCGCCATTACAGAAAATGCCACCATTACAGAAAATGCCATTTTCGTGAATAACTACTGAACCACTAATCTTATCATTGTCAATCCAATTGCTAGTCATACGTTTTCATGGTCAAGGAATCTGAAAACGTACACACAAACACTGTATGGGGGGAACTGTGGCACTTGGTGGAGGTCTGCGCTCTCCGAGTGCTTTTCTAGTTATCATATTTGTACGATAGTTTTGCCCCCTGTATAATCAATAATTACAAAAATTCCATAATGTACGATAATTTGACCCCTTCATTAGGTGCAGGGTTTCCTCTGGTTTCCTCGGGCAGCACGGTGGTGCAGTGGTTAGCACTGTTGCCTTACAGCTAGAAGGTTCCTGGTTCGATTCCCCAGGTTGGCAGGGGTTGGGACCTTTCTGTGTGGAGTTTGCATGTTCTCCCTGTGCTGCGTGGGTTTACTCCGGGGGCTCCGGTTTCCTCCCACAATCCAAAGACATGCATGTTAGGTTAATTGGCTGTTCTAAATTGTCCCTAGATATCTGTTTCCTATAGGCCCTTAGAATAGAGGGTTAGTATTAGTGAAAGCGCTTTGAGTGGTCTTTGTGACTAGAAAAGCGCTATATAAGTGCAGGTTAGTTAGTTAGTTAGTTAGTAACATTTCTGCGTGGCGGTCTGCCATCCTTGGATTTACAGTATGTCGCCACGCTAGGGAAATATGAAGAAAAAAAATTTGTAGGAATGACGCTCCGCAAACGCGCACACCAATAACACGCGTGACCGTCGAGCATGCGGAGTTTGGAGGTGCACTCCTTGTGTCTGTTCCAGTCAGTGTCTCTCTAGTGCAGGGCTCCTCAAATGGCGGACCCCGGTCCAGATCCGGACCCAATCACAAGTCAGTCTGGACCCGAATGTGTGCCACATTAAGTGCATTTCTTACCAACTTTGCTGTACTGCCTGAGTGTTGCGTACGCGCTTTTTGTGAAATCATTGCACAGAGTGCACCAGTCCATGTGTGTGCACGTGCGTTCAGCCCACTTCCAAACATAGCAGGGTTGCCAAACGCTACTACCCGCTTCCTGAGACCTGTGTGAAGTTGGCTCCCCGTCTTGCAGACCTGCTATTGCTCGTGTGTGACGCTCATTGCTTGTATGTGAACGTGCCTGTTTCTCGTGTATGTGTGCCTATCAACGCCGGTGTAATTACATGCAGTAATGTTCTGCAACTGCTGCTGTGATGTAGCTAATACCAAACGGTATGTTGCTTTCAAAGTTGGTGCTAGCAAAAACAAAAAAAGAGGATGATCAGGTAAACCGAAAATTGAAAGAGGAATGGACAGAAAAATATCCATTCATTCTTCCAGAGTCCAGCATAAAACCAATGTGCCTGATTTGCAGCGACATGGTTGTTGAATACTGAGGAGAGGTCAGACAAACTTGCTCAGCTGAAATCTTCATATTAAGCTACAGACTGCCAGATCTATGACCCAGCAAGAAAGAGCAGCTGAGGCCTCACTCAGAGTGGCCTGGGTCTTGCAAACCAGCTAAATGGTGATATTAAGAATGCACAGTGCATTTCATTAGCTGTGGACAAATCAACAGACTGTAGACAGTGCACAGTTATGTATGTATCTTTGTCAGATATTACAGTGAAGCAAAGGGGGAATTTTGTAAAGACATTTTATGTATCAAACCCCTCCATAGTTACACAAGGGATGAGGTTATTTATGAAGGCATCATGCAGATGCTGAAAGAAAGATAAATAAAGCAGAATCACCTGAGGTTGAATGTCAGCAAGACCAGAGGGATGGTGATTGACTTCAGGAAGAGGAAGATGCCTTCTCAGCCACTGCAGATTAGGGGGGAGGATGTGGGGGTGGTTGAGGACTACAAATATCTGGGTGTCAGGATCAGCAGCAGGTTGGACTGGAGATCCAACACCGATGCTGCGCACAAGAAGGGGATGAGCAGACTCTACTTCCTGAGAAAGCTGAGATCCTTCAACGTGTGCAGCAGGATGCTGGAGCTTTTCTATCAGACCGTTGTCGCCACCGCCATCTTCTTTGCTGCTGTCTGTTGGGGTAGCAGTATCAGGGCCAGAGACACCAACAGACTTGACAAGTTTATTAAGAGGGCTGGCTCTGTAACTGGTCTCAGACCGGAGACCTTTGAGACAGTGGTGGAGAGGAGAACACTAAATAAACTGCAATTCATCATGGACAATCCTGATCACCCCCTCCACCACACACTAGATAAACAGCGAAGCACTTTCTCCAGTAGACTACTACAGCTTCGCTGTCGAATGGCCAAGTACAGGAAATTTTTCCTGCCACATGCAATTTCACTGTACAATAACTCACTATGATGTTGTATTCTGGTCATAGCTATACTATACTGTAGCTATACTATACTGTAGTCATAGCTATAGCTATACTGCCACACTGCACCTTACAGACTAACTGGTACCTCACATTTTCACTCTGCTCCTGATAGTCCTTCTTTGTGCAATGGGATGATTCATGTGTTTATACAGGTCATCATATATTAAGCTATGATGTATATAGGTTTTAATAGTCGTGTTAGTTTTTACTTTCCATGGGTAATCCCTTTGTCTGTCATGTGTGTGTTTCTGTTGTTTGGTTGTCTACTGTCATGCTGCTGTTATACTGTAATTTCCCAGTTTGGGATCAATAAAGTACATCTATCTATCTATCTATCTATCTATCTATCTATCTATCTATCTATCTATCTATCTATCTATCTATCTATCTCCGCACTGTGTGTGTTTATATATTTACATATTTATTCCATCTAGCTACAATGCTCCGCACTGTGTGTCTTTATATATATATTTATATTTATATGTGCATATGTATACTCACTGCTCTTGTTTTTCTCTTGCCTTCTGATTGTTGCTCTGAGTGTTGCTATCCCTGTGCTGTTGCAATCCTGGAATTTCCCCATTGTGGGACTAATAAAGGCTTATCTTATCTTATCTATCTATCTATCTATCTATCTATCTATCTATCTATCTA
This sequence comes from Pholidichthys leucotaenia, assembly GCA_020510985.1. Classification (NCBI taxonomy): domain Eukaryota; kingdom Metazoa; phylum Chordata; class Actinopteri; order Cichliformes; family Pholidichthyidae; genus Pholidichthys; species Pholidichthys leucotaenia. The sequence continues at coordinate 413,634,619 of CM035838.1, forward strand.
TCTAAATTGACCTCAAAATGGTGGTGTCCATTGCAACTGATGGAGCTCCAGCCATAAATGGGAGAGAGAAGGGAGCTATCCAGCACATGAAAAAGCACCATCCAGACCTGCTGTCATATCACTGCATCATTCACCAGACACTGCTGTGTGCCAGTCTTGGAAAAGGATATTCAGATGAAACTTGTGAACTACCTGAGATTCTCTTCAGCACTGCCTTTTACATGCATTTCTGAATGAGGTGAGTGGACTATTTACCTTGTTTCATAGGCGCATCTCATTAAATTAGAATATATTCTTAATAAAAAATATAATTATCATTAAAATTAAATAAAAAAGGCTTGAAATATTTCCATGTTCATATAATTAATATTAAATATAAAAGTTTCCTTTTGAATTATATTGCAAAAAAAAAGTTAACGAGCAGCGCGGTGGCGGAGTGGTTAGCACTGCGGCAGCACAGCAACTCACCCTTGGCTGGGGGATCCTGGGTTCGATCCCAGCCCCCAACCAACAGTGATCTGTGTGGAGTTTGCATGTTCTCCCTGTGTCTGCATGGGTTTACTCCGGGATTTCTCTGGTTTCCTCCCACATGCCAAAAACATGCAAGTTAGGTTAATTGGCATCAAAACTGGGGATTCTATATTGTCCTTAGGTATGACTGTGAGAGTGAATGGTTGTCTGTCTCTCTGTGTTGGCCCTGCGATGGACTGGCGATCTGTCCAGGGTGTACCCTGCCTCTCGCCCAAAGATGCTGGGATAGGCTCCAGCACCCCCGTGACCCGAAAAGGATTAAGCGGAAGAAGATGAATGAAAAAAGCTAACTTTTTCACAATAGTCCAATTTATTGAAATGCACCTCTGTTGTAATCTGGTCAGGCTAATCTTAAATAAATGTGGATCTTGTGGAAAAACATTTGCCTACCGTTGACTTATAGTGTCCCCTTAATATTTACTCAGGAGAAAATTTTCTGTTTATAGTCCCTCCCAACATCAAAATGAAATATTCGCTGATGCACCATGTAAGTACTGCTCCGGACCGCCGACTCACTGGGAAAAAACAAATTTTGAACCCTGGCAAAACATTTGAGGACCCCTGCTCTAGCATCACAGTCCGAGAGAAGCATGAGCTTATTAAAGTACTTGAAACATGGAAAAAAAATCAGAAGAGGCATGTAAGCAGTGGAGGAATTTATGGTGGTTTTAACCCGCTGGTAATGGGAACAATAATGCATAGCTAACAGGTGTGGTTAGGCTTTGTAATATATCAAAATTAGACAGTTAGCAGAATCTTTTCAGTTAACCAATCAATAATGACAGAAGAAATACTATTTCTCAGCTTATCTTTTATTGAAGCATGCAGAGAGTCAGCACAGCTGTGGGTTCTTCTCAGCACGACCTGGCAAAGAACCAAGAGCTGTAGTTTCAAACAGATACATCTAGCTTCAAGTTAATGGGCATTCCCAGTAACTTTCCAACAAAAGTCTGGTCTTTGTCCATTTTTTTGGAACCTTTCTGTGTGGAGTTTGCATGTTCTCCCTGTGCTGCGTGGGTTTACTCCGGGGGCTCCGGTTTCCTCCCACAATCCAAAGACATGCATGTTAGGTTAATTGGCTGTTCTAAATTGTCCCTAGATATCTGTTTCCTATAGGCCCTTAGAATAGAGGGTTAGTACTAGTGAAAGCGCTTTGAGTGGTCTTTGTGACTAGAAAAGCGCTATATAAGTGCAGGTTAGTTAGTAGTTAGTTAATTTTGGTTCTGACCGGTCTCCAGTGTTATCTTCACCCAGATGTCCTCTCCTCAGCACATCTCGACTCCACATCCTGTTGTCTTGATCTGTGCCTCTCCAATGAAACACGACCCCCACCCCAATACATGCCCATATATGGAAGCAGAAGCAGATACTTTATTAAACAGCAATTTGGGTGTGTGGGTGCAACTAAAAATATAAGTGTTTATTCAAGCACTTTGTGCAATATCTAACTAACTAATCTTCACTATTTATTGATTATAATAATTATGGAAGGCACAACAATAAACAAGCACCAGACACCTGATGTCATTTTCACAGGAGATGAGTGAAAAACCTGTAGGCAGTATATACTTTCATGAGTAATCATTGTAATGCAATTTCTTTATTGGTTCAGTGCATATTTACAGGCAGAAACTCTCATCTTGGCCCCACTGCCCTTAGCAGCTTTTTGCAATATTTGGCTGCACGGTGGCGCAGTGGTTAGCACTGCGGCAGCACAGTTTACCCTTGGCCGGGGGATTGTGGGGATCGTGGGTTCAATCCCAGCCCCCGACCAACAGTGATCTGTGTGGAGTTTGCATGTTCTCCCCGTGTTGCGTGGGTTTACTCCGGGATTTCTCCGGTTTCCTCCCACATGCCAAAAACATGCATGTTAGGTTAATTGGCTGTTCTAAATTGTCCCTAGATATCTGTTTCCTATAGGCCCTTAGAATAGAGGGTTAGTATTAAAGAAAGCGCTTTGAGTGGTCTTTGTGACTAGAAAAGCGCTATATAAGTGCAGGTTAGTTAGTAGTTAGTAATATTAACACACATGTTATATCAGGAAAATAAACATATGCAAAACAAAACATTTTCAGTCAAAACATTTCTTATCTGTGTGTGTTGTGTCTGAGCCTCAAGACCTGCTGCACAACAGAGCTTCAAACCTTCTAATTCTATTCTGACTACATGACCACAAAATAGCAATGTTGATCTTCTGGATTCACCTGTAAGAAAACAGAGAAGTTGGAAGGGGCCAGAGGTTTCTAGCACATGAGGGGATGCCTTCCCCTTTCATGTAAGTATATGCATGTGTGTAATGTTGGATGTAAAGAAGTAGAGGAGATAGTGAGAAAGAAACAATATATACAATTAAACAATAGTCTCTCCTTCATCACTGTCATTCCCAGATGAACAATGGTCCTTGTTGTAGAGAAGGGACTTTTTCCTCCTCTTGGGAGTGGACTTGAGCCATCATCCTCTGGACTGGCTCTTTGGACAGGGCTGTGATTATGCATCTTTCCAGCAATGTCCTCAAGCATGGGATGCAGCAACAACCCACCACAAGTATCACTGCTAGTGAGATGACTACAATCAGGATTACTGAACATATCATGCCGGCCCAATGTCCAAAGATGGACTGGAGCAAGGAAGTGAAAGCATTTTGCTCATATCCAGTATTTTGACCATAATCTGTGCGTTGGCCTTCTGATGTCTCTATAGCACGTGTAATACTTCCCTCATGGTGCAGATAGGCAGTATAGGTGACATCACTGCTATTTGCAGTGACTATGTCAGCAACAGTCTGCAGTAGAGGTCAATTTGGCTCAACAGCTCTAGCACAGTGAGTCACATGAATCCAGCTGCTAAGTTTTCCTTTTTTCCACAGTTGTACTGCATGTGAAGTGGCTTTAATTATTTTAAAAGGACCTTGCCACCATGATGAATCCCAGTGAGCTCTCACCACCTTTTGCCATACCTAGTCTCCAGGTACCAATGGATCAGTCTGCTCCTGTATGCCCTTGTTAAGAATTTCTGACACCTGTTGGTAAAGGGCTTCAGACACTTTCCTTAGACTCTTGATATACAATGACAGCTCTACAGTTTGACTATTCCAAGGAGTCAAAGGTGAAACAACAAATGGTCCTGGCATCTTTCTCACTGTTAACAGCTCATGGGGAGTCAGGCAGAGCATCATGTTGAGGGTGGATCGCAGTCTCATCAGTGCTAATGGCAGTGCATCAACCCATGTCATGCCTGTCCTGATGCATTGCTTGGCTAGCATTCTTTTTAGAGTCGTATTTGCTCTTTCTGCTAGCCCTTGGGAGAATGGATGCACTACTGAGCCAAACTTATGCCTTAAGCCTAAAGCACATTCAACTTCCTTCAAATGTTTATTTGCAGAATGACTGCCATTGTCTAACCTGATCACTCTTTTAAAACCATGTCTGGGAATCACCTCTTCTGTCAGCCATTTAATCACTTCCTTTGAACTTTCTGCTTTTCATGCTTTTGCCTCAACCCATCTTGAAAATGTATCCACACCCACCAACAGATATCTGTAGCCTCTGCATCTATTTTCTGGGCCCATGTATGTGAAATCAATCACTATGTCCTTTTATGGCCCTTCAGTGGGCTGGAAAAACTCCCATGGAGGCCTTTAACGTGTGTTTGGGATTGAACTTTTGGCATGCTTCACTCTCAGAAACCACTAGTTCTTCCACATCTGACAAATGAGGATGCCACCAATGTGATTCAATCAGAGTTGATACTTTTGTTTTTGAAACATGGCCTTTTGTATGTGCCTCTTTGCACAGCAGCAACAACACCTTAGCAGGGGCTACTAATCTTCCAATTGCGGACCTCCACAGGCCACCCTCATCTTTCTTTGCTCCTTTCTCTATACACCTGCTCTTTTCCTCAGGACTTGCTTTGCCTTGTAACTGCTTAATTTCCTCTAGTCCTACTTCCATGTAATCCTGATCTTCTTTCTGTATCATCATATTTGCCTGTGTAATATAGCCACCCCCTTATTTAGCAGCTAAATCAGCAGCTTCATTTCCTTTGGCCACAATTACATTTCTTTTTTGATGCCTTTTACACTTCAGAATTGCTACCCTCTTTGGTTGACCCATGACCTCCAACAGCTCAACCATTTCTGTTAAGTGTTTAATTGGTGTGTTAGTTGAGGTGAGAAATCCTTTTCTTCTCCAATGTGGTAAATCAACATGTGCAGCCTGACCTGGACCCTATACCTTCCCCCTTCTGATACTTCGTTCACAACGCCAGACTGTTCAGAAACATCAAGATGAAATAGGGAAGAGTAATCAGGTGGTTCAGTGAACATGCATGTGTCATCAGTTGTTTGATTTCAATGAAAGCACCCTCAGCCGAAGTGGTCCATTGCAAAGCTGACATGAGATTTTTATGTCCTGCTTCCTTAAAGAGGTTGAGCAGTGGTTGAAAAAGCCCAGTGCAATTTGGAACAAAATGTCTTCTGTATCCTGTAAGACCCCAAAATGGCATCATTTCCCTCACTATGCGTGGTTTAGGGTGCGAGAGAATTGATGACCTTTGGGATAGGGACACCGCAGAGTCATCGGATGTGATTAGCCTGACCAAATAGTGAACTCTGGGGCAACAACCCTATACTTTTTTGCGGTTTAATTTATAGCCTTTCTGATAGAGGTGTTTCAGGAGGAGCTCCATGGCTGAGAGCACAGAAGCAGCATTGGGACCCTCTAACAGTAGATCATCCACATACTGCAGCAGTAATGTGTCAGGAGGCAGGAATAAATCCTGCAAATGTTGGCGCAGTATGTGATTAAAATTAGCTGGTGAGTCAACAAAACCTTGTGGTAGTCTGCTGTAAGTATATTGCTGACCCTGATAGGTAAATGCAAAAAGAGGCCTGCTTTCTGCATGTAGTGGGATACTAAAAAAAAGCATTAGATAGATCCACTACAGTGGAAAAACTTATGTTGTGGAGTAATGTTATTCAGCAGCAGGTAAGGATTCGGAACAGTGTAATTTGTAGGCACCACTACAGCATTAATGGGTTGCAGATCATGAACCATCCTGTAGCCCAGTTTCCCAGGCTTCTCTACAGGAAGAATTGGCGTGTTCCAGGGGGATTGTGTTTGTACTAGGACCCCTGCCTGGAGAAGACCCTATATTGTCCCTGCTATACCTGTCTCTTTCCCTTTTGGGATAGGATATTGTCCTTGCCTTATAGGCTGAGTGTTTGGTTTGAGTGAGATTTTTACTGGTGTACAGGTAATCAGATCAACATCCACTCAGCTGTCTGATCATAGAGAAGGAGGCATAGACTCCAACAGTGCATCGGAATCAGGGTGATCAATGTTTTCTCTACCATGTGTTCGGTCAAGGTGTAATCTTTGTGGGGTGGCCTGTATTGTCACATTGCTTGATATACGATAACAATCTGCAGATTGTGAATAATGTAAATCCCTACATTGTGTGGTAACCCAGTCAGTCAACTTAAGATACTTTTTCACCATTGGTCTCAGTGCCCTTGCTACCTCCCCTGCAAACACTCCCATTGTCACATGAGGTGCAGCAGTGTCTGAGAGGGCATACAGAGGCAGCAAGTCTTTATTCAAACAGACTGCAGCAGCCACTCCTTGTGGGCCAACATAAATGTCCTTGCACATCAAATCCTGAACCCCCACCAGAGTCTCCCACTGATCATCATACAGTTCTTGGTCATCATGTGAGTAGTTCATTGTACTGTGGAGTGGATCATGTGTGTGTGTGTGTGTGGGGGGGGGGGGGGTCATATGGCTGAACAGAGTCTATCCATGGGGCCCAGGAAATATATTTGTTTATCAACTGATTTTTGTCAGGGCTCAAGCATCATTCAGTTGTAACCACCAAACAGTTGCTGAGGAGGTTTGATTTTCCTCCAGTTCAACTTCCTGAGCTTGAAATTGTGGTGCATTCAGGGAAGTGGACAGATTTGACGTACACTGGAGCATAGTGCCATCAGGCAGACACACCACAGTTCCAAGAGAAGCAAAGTAGATGTGTGCTTTTACTTTCAGAAGCACATCTCTTCCCAGGAGAGTTACAGGACAGTCCAGGGGGTACAGAAAAGAATGGACAAAATCAAGACCGGCTAATTAACAGTTCAATGGTACTGAGAAAGGGAAACCATTTGGGGTCCCAGAGATGCCAACAACTGATGTATAGTTAGTGGACAGGGGTAGAGAAGTTGATATTGATGATAAACGAGCCCCTGTATCCACCATAACTTCATAAGTTTTGTCTCCCACCTTGAGGGATAGCATTGGATCTGAAAGTGCCCCCTCTTCAGTGTGGCTCCCTAGGCCCCATCATTGTTGGCTGGGCATCATGGTCTGGTTGAGAGCCATGTGACATTGTTGTAGTTGTTGTGGTACAGAGGACTGGTCAGGCCACACCCCTAGTGCTGGGGGTGGAATGGGCATATACATCATCTGTGTACACCCTCTATTAGCAAGCAGACTTCTGCAGTCACGAGCCCAGTGTCCTGGTCTTCCGCACCTGTAACACATGTCTTGTGCCGGGGCAGGTAATCTCATGCCTCCTCTGTACTCACCTCTACCACGCCTTCTCTGAGGTGGGCGAGGATACCATTGTTGTTGGGGTCCCAGCACATAGGGTTCAGCAGGGACTGGACCAATAATGGCCTGAGGGGTTTCCACTATAATGGCTGGAGCCTGTACAGTAGTTTTTTTTTTGCTTTTTATCCTTATTTAATACTTCTTGTGTTGCTTTCAACTGAGCTTTCACTGACTGATTTGACAAATCTACAGTTTCAGCCTCTTTTTCATTTTGTTTCTTTTGATATTGCTTAACCTAATGATGCACATGTGACAGCCATGTTGCCCAGGTTTGAGAATTCAAGCCAACAACCCCCTCCAATGCAGTCCTTATGGGTGGTGGCACTGATGACTGTATCACATTGCAGAATACCGCAAGTGTGGTAGGGTTGTTACGAGGGTTCTCCCCAGTCATATCTGGGGAGATCCAAAGAGACAAACATCTGTCTACATAAGCTCCAGCATCCTCTCCTGGATTCATAAGTATGTCTGTTAATTCAGCACTCGTGAGATCAACAGGGAACATTCTCCTCATTATTGTAAAAATTTCATCACTGATCTCTGAATGGTGCTCCATCTGCTATATCAATAGTGCATGCCTCTTCCTATATATTCTACAACATAGAGGGTGAGGTATGACTAGCGATAATTCACCTGAGGTCTGCTATGCACAGTCAACAGCCCACTGTAGCCTTCTGCGTGGCCCTAATCCAGGAAGAACCTCCCGAAGTTAAGGGAGGCAGTGTGTTGCATATACCCTTCAAGTCCTTAAATGACCATTCAACATATTGGGCAGCTCCATCTTCAGTTGCAATCATGGGTTCCATATTTGAATAGTTTTTCCTCGGTATGTCACCTGCTTTAGTGTGAGTAGTTCTTTCATCTAGATAATCATGTGTGGTACCATAAAGATTAAATTTCCACTTTCTTGGGCCATTTTTGTTCCCTGATTCATCATATTCTCTGTCTTTTTTTCCAATACACTCTGCAGTCTGCTTATATCATCCTCAGACAACTGACTTATCATGTGTGAATCCTCCCTTCCCGGTTCACCATTCTCATCCTGTAAATCCTCTTCCTCCACAACATCTTTCAGCTTAGCATGAAGATATGTTGGAGTTGATATAGTGAAGGACACCCTAACCTTATCCTATTGACTTGATCCTGACTGTGATGGGTCAGTGGGTTCACTAGGGGAATGAGCAGCTAATATACCATGCATTCCTTTTCCAGCATTTTCCTAGTCCAATTTACCTAAGATAGGTCTTAGTTGCAATATTCCTGTCACTGCCCTCACCTGATCACCATTATCTTTTATGAATGTTGTGAGAGGCATTTGGTTAGATAACATGTCCACACTTTCAGTGTAGGGGCTTGACTGTGTCATAGTGGGGGCTGAAAGGCTGATGGAGGCGGAGCTGATGGAAGCAGTGCCACATCATCGTATTGGGGCAGTGATTCTGACACTACTCGCTGCCTGTGTGTTGGTAATGTAATCCTCCCACTATCACTGACTATCACTTGTCCTCCTCGTAGCGCAGCCATGAGCTTAGGAATGTAACACATGGGCCTTATTTTCCTCTTCTCTGTTTCCTTCAATTTTCCTTTGACTTTTCCCCATTTAGGATTACCTTCTTTCTCATGGTTTTCCTTGGCAATATTATAGCCTTGTATAATTATTTGCAGACTCTCTGCCAGTTTAACTGGCGAGGGCATAGGTTTTGATGATCCTGGCAAAAATCCTAAATCCTGCAATTCAGTCACTGTCGAAGACCCTTTGACCTTGTACCTCAAGATTAAAGTTAGGCTCACCAGCTTGCAGTTAGATAGATAGATAGATAGATAGATAGATAGATAGATAGATAGATAGATAGATAGATAGATACTTTATTTTGAACAAAAAAGTATAACAAAAACAAAACAAATGAGAAATGCAATAAAGTAACAGTATACAGTGTTCGAAAGGGAGAAGGAAGAAGTGAACAAGGGAGATTCCTCAGTTCCTAGAGGAATTTTCCTCATAGGAAATTCTGTCACATGTGTGTGTGTGTGTGTGTGTGTGTGTGTGTGTGTGTGTGTGTTTGGTGACTCGAGAGTTAACCCACCTGCACTGTCTACTATCTACCAGGAGACCTCCGCTACCTGTATACCAGACCTCTGACTGAGTGACCTGTCCAGTCAGACACCTGGAATACCCCATTGGTATTAATGACAGCCCCTTGTGGTCTTGCTTTGCTCTTGGTAAAATCTGGGTAAATATTTAAGATCAGGAAAATTGATCTACAGGAGGTCTAGTTAAAAAAAAAAAAACACCTTAAAGAGTAACCTTTAAAAACTCATAAAAATGTAACACCTCTTGTAGAAAAATATCTTCTTGAAAAACAACCAAGAAAGATGGACAATGAATCAGTGATCTCATAAACTCCCATACTGTCTTTTAATATGCTGTAGTGTTTATTGAAGGTCTGCAAAACTCATCCAAAACAGGATATACTTGCATGAAAACAGTCAATTAAATCAAAATGATGAAATTCAAAATTAAACCAAAAACTGATTGAAAAGCCTTGATTCAAAAAGTTGGTAGTTGTAAAATCAGTCATTTGATCAAAAAGTGAAATCATTCAAAAATATAAAAATTCAAAAATCACCAGGATCAGTCCAGAAAATCAAAATTTAAAATCAACCAAAAATATGAAAAATCTGAATGAGTCCAAAATAAAAGAAACCCTTTGAACCATATAAAACAAAAACAACAACATCAGATTAATTTGTGGATAAATGTCTAAAAAGCCTTGCTGGGGAGATTGGAAAAAAAAAAAGGATGATCTTCTCCTTCGAGGCTCCCTTTTCTTGAGGAGAAGGGGAAGAAAAGGTGAGGTAGGGAAGCTGACTCCTGAGGCTCCGTCTTCTGTTCTTCCATTAGCAGGGCCCATGCTCTGTGTAGCTGTTAGCCGGAGAGGGGAAGGGGTGCCTCCACTTCCTCTTCTGTCTTCGCCCAAGTGCTATTTTCTCCCTTCTCACAGCAGAAGATTTAGGGTTGTTAAAAATTGAAGAGTTGAGATGTTGTTTGATTCATTTTCCTGCAGCGGTCTCTTTATCTTCAATTATTCTGCCTTGGGATGCTGGGGGTCTTGGAGTCCACCAAAAATGAACATTTTGGGGCTTTTGAACAGAGCTTTTATACCTTTTTAACACTCAGCTGTGATTGGCTAGCAATCTCCCCATAGGCTTTTTGGCTTCTGTGATTGGCTTAATGCTAACTTTTATATAACAATTACTTCATTCTGCACATGTTTTCTTTCTCGAGTTCCAGTACAGCCATGTGCCACGCACCCCATTCCCCCTGCTTCCAGGAATCAGCCACGCGCTGCTCATGCACCACTCACTCCTTGAGCTTGTGGCTGTCTGGTTTCGCTTATCTCAGCACTTGTCCCTCAAGTTCTGCTCATCTCATCGTTTTCCATTACCAAAATAAATCAACTCTGCTGTTTCCAACAGTTTTAGTTCCTCTTTTTGTCACATGCCTTCCCAGTCAATAGGCCTTGCAAAACATTTCACAATCTGACCCCACATAAACCTCTCTTTGTGCAGTTAAAATGTACATATGATCACACAGTTTGATTACACTCGTTATCTTTGTTGATTTCATACTTCTTAATCAATGAGTATACATTTGCTTACTGATTACACAAGACATTACATTTCATGGCATATGCTTTCAATATTGATTTACATTCAGTTCTATGATTCACCAGCTATGTCTGTTTCCGTCCTTTCTGACCACAGGAGTATGTGATCTCTGATGATTCCGTGACCCTGGCTCACCTCCCTGTGATGTTTTCTGTATTCTTGGCACATTTGAAGCAGGATCCCCATTTTCTTTTCATAGGGGGTAAATCGGTGTGATTGGGAGGGTCTGCTGCTTTCAGCCTTTTTGCGGTTGCTGGGGTCATGTCGTGGGGTACTCGAACATCACCCATTTCTTAAACTTTCTTACTTCCTCTTTTCTATCTTTCTCAATTGTCTGTCCCTCAATGACTTTCTGTGTCCTATCCACCACCTCACTAACAGTATATGTTGACTTTCCTGTAGTTATAGTTACAGAACCTCCTGTATTTAGTTATATGGAGGCAAAAGTTAATACTGTACACAACCCTATGGTCCAAACTCTGAATTCCAACCCCTTTCTGGGAAAGCAGCCTGTCCAACCTTCTACCAGAATCCCTAGTGAACCTGGCGGGACAGCATATGGCCTGTGATACCAGTGGAAATTATGAATTAGCTCGAGTAGGTTCATGTTGTCTGTCTCTCTGTGTTGGCCCTGCGATGGACTGGTGATCTGTCCAGGGTGTACCCTGCCTCTCGCCCAAAGATGCTGGGATAGGCTCCAGCCCCCCCCCCCCCCCCCACGAACCCAAAAAGGATTAAGCGGAAGAAGATGGATGGATGGATGGATGGAGGTTCATTTTGTCTTCTAATTATTTGCTTTTTGTTCTTATTAAAGACAAAGATGGAATTATAATAAGCACAGAAAGCAAAAATATTGTGAATTCTTTGTTTCTGGTAAACCAAAAAAATATGTACAGTCCCCAGGCATTCCGCCTTTATTTCCAGCCCTCAATGCAGAAATTCCCCTCTTTCTAGACAAATAGATGATGAGAATTCAGAATTAGAGCTAATCTCCTCTTCCTACACCACCACTTTTATCTTTTAATAAGAATAGAGAGACTAAGCCACCCACACAGTCCCAACAAACAACATCAACATACAGAATATTTGCAGAGTTATTGTGTGTATGTCCCTGCTGCTTTAAACCAGTTTAACTTTAAGTAGAGGTTACTTTCCTTGATCTGCATCCAGGTTCAAGACAAGAGGTAACTTATCATAAATATTTAGTCCCGGACTAATTTTTAACAAACTAGCGATACAGTTACTCACTATTTGTTCTCTCTAAGTTCTTGTACTGTATCTCTTTATTCTCGTTATTCTTATATTACTCACTCAGTGATTAAACTTGAGAGTCTTGTAAAAAATCTTATATTACTTACTCGTTGGTTAAATTTGAGAGTCTTGTAATTCTTATTTTAAATCTATACTTAAGCGGCTTATGTCTATTTCCCTTTCAGTGTAATGCTTATGATTGTCATGTATTGCTCTTTGTGAGCTGAGAAAAGGACTCACACGCTGAACTTTTAACTAGTGCGGTTTTATTAAAGTAACAAATAAACACAAGGTGCCACAAAGTGCTCAAAAAACAAAGGAAGCAAATGAGAGGAGACAACTTTCAAGAATTACTCACCAGAATGAAGCAAGGTTCTGGCGGAGACGAGGAGAGACAATCAGACGCGGCGACAAAGTAAAATGAAAAACAGGGCTCTTAACCCTTTAACTGCCAAATTCGCCATGTGGCGCCTGGGGAAACGCAAGGCAACTCAAGGTCCGCCTAGTGGTCAAGAGTGGCAAAAAAATTTTGTCAATAAAATAGTTCAGATTTCCAAGGCTGTAACTTGAAAGTTACAAGAGATAATGGCTTACTGTCACTTAGAAAGATGTAGAATATGATCCAAAGTTTTAGATAGGAATAAATTTATGTATCTAATTTGCATAATGTTGTGGCAGCTATATAAATTACATAACTCAGTCAAAAGTGGACTTTGGACACATTTACATAAAAATTGTCCTTTTTTTTTTTTTTTTTTTTTTTACGATTTTTTGCCGATTTGTCTACAGGGCTATGTTTTTATCTAATCTTCAAAGTATATGAACCAGAAAATCAATAAAATGTCAAAAAAAACCCAACTTATTTCTCTCTTACCTGTTACCGGGAGCGGGGCTCGCCTGCCCATGTGACCGATCTGTTTTCGTCCATCGTAACCGATGTTTGTGTGTTTGCTCAGCCATTTACACCGTGTACCACATCTACAAACTCTTATGATTACCCCACGTGAATTCCATTTGTATTACATGGCTATTTTTTCTGTTTGGTGCATTATTCCTGTGGGAATCCATGCCGCCCATGGATGCCGCCATCTTGGGAATGGGTGCTCAATTTTTTGTTGCATCAACCTCGATGTAACACGTTTACTTAGTAATTTACACCCGTGTACCACATCTACAAACTCTTATAATTATCCCACGTGAATTTCGTTTGTATTACGCCACTATTTTTCCCGTTTCATGCAGTTTCCGTCGTCATCGCTATCGCGATGACCAAATACAGCAGCATCTGCATTGGTGTGTGAGCTCAAAGCATAAAAAGGAAGAAGAAAAATGAGGATTTCTCCTTCTTTGCTATATTCCATGTCAGCCATGATTCCTTCGGCACGTGTCTGCCACCTTCTAAACTGTCAGATCAATAGAGATTAATACAAATTATCAGTATAGCCGGGGGACGTCAATAAAGGGCCTTTTCCACTAGCACACTTTAGCACGACACGGGACGGCTCAGCACGCTTTGTACGCTTTTCCACAAGCCCCAACACGGTTTAACAGCCGCAATTCTCAGCCCCGCTGAAGGGCAGGGTACAGCAGTGCTGAGCTGTGCCGTGTTGTGACGTTAACAGACTGGTCGCCGCTGATTGGTCAGGTCGTAACCGGCGCTGATTGGTCAGGTTGTAACCGCCCCTCTCCTCCTCCTCATCTACCAAATCTTCACGACCTTCTCAATAAAGTTTTTGAAAAAAAAAAAAAAGAATCTTCACGACTGCCTTTACTCAGCACGCAACCACTGTTGGCGGTTCCTTTCAGTGTATTGCTGTGCTATTTTCATTTATTCTCTATCAAAAATGGCTTCGCATAATAAGGGTGTTCCATGGAGCAGTAAGGAGCTGCAGTGTCTGCTCACTGCATTGTCAGACGAACGTATGCAGCGCGAGTTAGACGGAGCTGCCCGGAATGAAAAAATATACCGGGAGGTCTCGACATCGGAGTCCTTTAACGGTGAGTTTTAATTTTTTTTTTATTGTGCGTTTTTTCGCAAATATATTCGGTAAGACGCTCAGTTTATTTATGCAATAAAAAAGCTGTTCATTTGTGGATGATGATCGCTGCTTAATTGCAGCACACTGCGGACTCAAGCTTTTATTTTAATTATTCATGTGAACAATACGCTGAAATAAGCTTATGTATTCTTGTTAAAAACTATTGTGCTGTATTTTATTGTGTGCATTTTCCTTGTAGAATCATCCCACGCGTCCGCCGCGACAGCCCGTCCGGATTATTCAACTGAGCCTTCCTGACCCACAGCTGGCAGAGACGCTTCATTCAGCCGAGTCGTGACCCAGTTTGGGAAGCTGGTGTAGACACTCAGTGGTCGGCGTGTATAAAATGTCGATTAACCTTCATGTTGTGTTGCAAAGTTTTTTTTTTTCTTTTAATATTTTGTATATAATAAAATGGAATTGTTTTGGAAAGTATGGTTTGTCTGTTATAACACTGAATTATAAAACAGTATAATTTCATAGAAATTCCATTGCCTAATCTGATCAAAATGATACTGATCTTCCTGTCAGGGTCAACCATTGTAAAGGTAATGTAATTTTTAACTAGACCAAAAAACAAATGTTTTTGTAAGCTTTCTGTTCTTTTTATTGAAATATCATAAAAAATTAGCCCCACATGATCCAGTTCTAAACTTTGGGTACATTTTTTATGTTAACTTATAAGAAGTTGCACAGTTGGACTTTAAAATGCAGCAGGAGAGACTGATCAAGCTTACAAGTCAATGTAAAAAAGTAAGTATATGTAAATTGAATGTTCTATCGGCATTCCAAATTCAGAGAATTACAATACTTTAGAAGGAGTGTAGCATCATCTAAACGGAAAATAATAATACTGTTGTTCCAAACGTTGACCTGAAGGTGAAAAACATGAATTTTTTTTAATTCAGTACATCCAAAATGCCCTAGGATGTAAAAAATAATAATTTGGTGTAGGCCAGTGTGCCACGTCTCATTATTTAATATGAATAAAAACAAGTTTCAGCTCTTTATTTCTAGGTCATTTGGCAGTTAATTCAAAACAAAAGTGACTTGTGTTGTTGCAGCTTAATTATGAGATAAAATTAATTGTGAGATAAATCCACAGAGCGAGCAAGGCAATAATCCTCAAATCCTTTTTTGTCTAAATAAGGACTCAGTCGGGTGCGTAACGTCACGGGAGTGTGGCCCCGCCTCGCTCAGAATCTGCTGCTGCCCCGCTTGTAAAACCTCCTAACAAACCATCACAGCACAAGCACAACACCAATGGAGACAGAAGCATTCCGAGCCGTACTGAAGTGAACCGAGCCGTACCGAGGTGTGCTGGGCTAGTGGAAAACAGGCTTAAGTTGACATGTGCAGTTGCTGCGCTGTGCCACTGGGGGGCGCATGACCCACACATTTAATTTGGGCAGTTAAAGGGTTAAATATGGTGCAAAACCTGTGAGCGCCCAAGCAGATGGGAGAAAGCCATAATGCCAAATCAGGATCAGCTGAGTGAGAGGGAGGCAGATCACAATCTGGCAGCTGACAGGGCACGCCCACCTGAAGCTTAGCCCATGACAGCTGTCAACAGAAAAGAGGACAATACTGAGGAAAACAGGATAACTCATCATGCCAAGGTATAATTATGAGAAAGTGCAGAAAGTAAAAATACGGTCCTAACACAAACAGAAAAATGACAAGCAGAAAACAAATACATAAACCCAAAAGGCAGGAAGTGCAACATGATGATGATACCATGATGAATGATAAATGGGGAAAAAGCCATGAAGCCGAGTCTGGAGGAAAATCTTCAGCCCTCGGTTCATGACAATGATACTCTCTGCGTGTTCTCAATTACATCAAGGAAATTATTAATCTTAACAAAATTTTATACAAATCCATAAAAAATTTTAAAATAAGACTTACATAGCTGCTTATTAAATCAGAATCAGAAAAGCTTTATTGCCAAGCATGTTAGAAACATACGAGGAATTTGACTTGACATTGGCGCGCTCATGTAAGCGCATCACAATGACACGGCAGCCATAACAAGGCGCCTCATCAAAACAGTGGAGGGTAAAGAGGGGAAGAGGGGAGGGGATGACACATTGGGCAGAGAGAAAAAACATAGTTATCAAAATAAAGCTCGTTGAATGAGCGAGATTGTGATTACATAGAAAAAAACCCTCTCGTTGCACAATTAGCACAATACAGGTCCACACAAAAACAAAGCAAGCAAAGAGAGACCAGTGTGTGTAGTCAGCATGTAATCAGTGTGAGTGCAGTGTTGAATGTATCAGTTGCTGGTGTACAACAAAGGGGCGCCTCCTGGCAGATGGTTGTTATGTTCATGTATTCAAAACACAGATAAGCATGTCCCAGAGTCTCTCTCTCTTCGTGCATGCCAGATGGCAAAGTCTGTGTTAGACACATGATAGCTCTGTCCTTGAAGAGTCCGGTTTGCTGAACAACAGCAATTGTTGTTAATTGTTTGGGTTAAGGAGAAGCCAAAACACCTTCCAGCACAATCTCTGCACCTGGAGGAATGAGTTCCCAAGGACGTTGAATCAAGGCCAGATGAGCACAGTCGCTTGGAGCATCGTAATTTCCACTCTCTTGCTATTCTGTGCATCACAAATAATTCAATTCACAGGCTTAAATCGCTGGTCGAATTGTTGAAGGAGCTTCGCCGGGATCCGCATTTTGACCAGCTCTTCCAACTTTATTAATTTCCGATACACTAGGAAACTCCGGAGCCAAACAGTAGAAATCCTGTGATCATATCCAAACAGATAGATGTCTTCTGCATCTTCAATCGAATCACACAGACACATGAGTTCCAATTAACCCATGAGTCACACATTTGGGCTCCCCCGGGCCTGATTTTCTGTTGAAAAGGTGGTGTCAATTGCATTTAAAGCCTGAAATTCCATTTTTTTTTTCTGTTTTCCGTTTGGATTGAGATCCGCGAGAAGGAGCGAGACACAGACACAGACGAATCAAGCTGGGATCAGTCAGGGAGGCGGGAGGAGGAGAGGAGTGAAAATGCGACTGCTCTCTCTGAAAGCCGGAAGAAGAAGCCAATTAAAGCCAATTAAGCCAATTAAAGCCAATCCTACAGTGTTTTTATAAAAGGTACACTGCCTACCTTGTTGTTGTTTGGACCCAGATTGTCTGTAACAGGCAGACAAAGGCTTTTTGTCTCCTTCGATGTCCATCAATGGAGTTTGCTAACTGCGTGCATTCTCCACCATAACTAATATTTCAAAATTAGACAGCAGAATCTTTTCAGTTATTCAATCAATAATGACAGAAGTAATACTATTTCTCAGCTTATCTTTTATTGAAGCACGCAGATCAGCAGAGCTGTGGGTTCTTCTCAGAATGACCTGGCAAAGAACTAAGAGCTGTAGTTTCAAACAGATACATCTAGCTTCAAGTTACTGGGTATTCCCAGTAACTTTCCAACAAAGGTCTGGTCTTTGTCCAAACTGGTTCAGACTGATCTCCAGTGTTATCTTCACCCAGATGTCCTCTCCTCAGCACATCTCGACTCCACATCCTGTTGTCTTGATCTGTGCCTCTCCACTGGAAAGTGACCCCTACCCCAATACATGCCCATATATGGAAGCAAAAATAGATACTTCATTACACAGCAATTTGGGTGTGTGGGTGCAATTAAAAATATGTGTGTATGCAAGCACTTTGTATAATATCTAACTAATCTTAATCTTCACTCTTTATTTATTATAACAGCTTCATATGCAGGGAAGGCAAGAGTGACTGATGAAATGCTGAGGATTGACTTCACCAGCCACTGCAAAATTAATTAACAAATTTATGTTCATTATTACAGTGGTGTGAAAAAGTATTGGCCACTTCCTGATTTCTCATTTTTTTGTATGTTTGTCACACTTAATTGTTTCAGATCATCGAACAAATTTAAATATTAGACAAAGATAACACAAGTAAACAAATGCAGTTTTTAAATGAAAGTGTTTATTATTAGGGGGAAAAAAATCCAAACCAACATGGCCCTGTACAAATAAGTGATTGCCCCTGAAACTGAATAACTGGTTGGGCCACCCTTAGCAGCAACAACTGCAATCAAGCATTTGTGATAACTGGCAATGAGTCTTGTACAGCGCTGTGGAGGAATTTTGGCCCACTCATCTTTGCAGAATTGTTGTAATTCAGTCACATTGGAGGGTTTTTGAACATGAACCACATTTTTAAGGTCATGCCACAGCATCTCAATTGGATTCATGTCAGGACTTTGACTCGGTGACTCCAAAGTATTCATTTTGTTTTTCTTAACCCATTCAGAGGTGCACTTGCTGGTGCGTTTTGGATCATTGTCCTGCTGCAGAACCCAAGTGCGATTCAGCTTGAGGTCACGAACAGATGGCTGGACATTCTCCTTCAGGATTTTTTGGTAGACAGCAGAATTCATGGTTCCATTTACCATAGCAAGTCTTCCAGGTCTGTGAAGCAGCAAAGCAGCCCCAGACCATCACACTACCACCACCATATTTTACTGTTGGGATGATGTTCCTTTTCTGAAATGTTGTGTTATTTTTATGCTGGATGTAATGGGACACACACACACACCTTCCAAAAAGTTCAACTTTTGTCTCATCAGTCCACTGTGTTTTACTGGAGTCCCAAAGCTTTAGAAATGGCTTTATAACCTTTATCCAGACTGATAGATCTCAGTTACTTTGTTTCTCATTTGTTCCTGAATTTCTTTAGATTGCAGCATGATGTCTAGCTTTTGAGGATCTTTTGGTCTACTTCACTTTGTCAGGCAGGATGGCTGAACAGTGAATAAATCCCCAGGGCACTGCAGAATAGCTGAACAGCACAGAGGAAACCCAGGACGCTGCAGGATAGCTGAACAGTGGGAACAGGAGAAACAAACTTACTGGCTGGAGCAGTCCAAGGCAATCCATGAAGTCCACAGTGCAGAGAACCAAAACAGCAAACAGACAGATGGTATGAACACTCAGTCCAACAACAATCACCCGACAATGCACAGCAGTGAACCCAGATCTTAAATACTGCAACAACTAATGAGCTGAGTGCATGCCGGTGTGAAGAGAGAGAGCGAGAGCGAGAGAGTGAATGTCTGAGTATGTGAGTGGGAATGAGTGAGTGTAAGCATGTAGGAATGGATGTGTGTGTGTGTGTGTGTAGTGAATGAGTGCAAAAGTGCTGAGTGAATGCAGGTGTGGACAATAGCATGTGTGTGTGTGGAGAGAGTGCAATGGTAATGACAATCAGCTGGTAGAAGCTGGCAGAAGAGGGGGCGTGGCTGTCGGCTGACAGACGACAAATAAGGAACCCAAAATACACAGAGCCAAGACAGCCTCCGTGCCATGGAATTGAGCTGCAAAATCAAACCCAGTTCATGACAATAAACCACAGTTAATTTATATTTTAGCAATCACTTTTTCACACAGGGCCATGTAGGTTTGGATTTTTTTTTTTACCTTTAATCATAAACATATTCATTTAAAAACTGCATTTTGTGTTTTTTTGTGTTTTCTTTGTCTAATATTTAAATTTGTTTGATGATCTGAAACATTTAAGTGTGATCAACATACAAAAAAATGGGAAATCAGGACGGGGGCAAACACTTTTTCACACCACTGTATGTACCTGGCAAGTTAAGATGACAGCACATTTTTTTTTTTTTTTTGCTTGAAGGCTGCTGATGGACTAAAGTCATTGATTTTCAAGCATTTGGATTTCAAAATAAGGGAGGTTTTTCCTGCTGTGTGGTTGGTAAAGAGATTTCTAAAAAAACAAAACAAAAACAAAATTATAAATATATACAATATTATGACAGAAATAACTGCATCTTTGGTGATTTAAGTTAATTTATTTCATTAAATACAATTTTAATAATATTGGCTGTTGTAGGGCTGTCATGGTTGACACGCCTCTGCAACATTGAGTGGAGGCCGGGGACAGTGCCTCTCCCAGATGACTGAGCTCCTCACCCTATTTCTGAGGGTAAGTCCAGCAATCCAACGAAGGAAGCTCATTTAAGCCGCTTGTATTCACAATCCCATTCTTTCAGTCATTATCCAAAGCTCATGATCATAGGTGAGAATAGGAATGTAGATTGACTGGTAAATCGACAGCTTTGCCTTAGAGCTTAGCTCCCTCTTCACCACAACAGACCAGTACAACGTCCACATCACTGCAGATGCTGCTCTAATCCATCAGTCATTCTCTCCCTCCATTCTCCCCTCGCTCATGAATAAGACCCCAAGATACTTAAAATCCTCCACTTGAGGCAGGAGCCTGTCCCCAACCCGGAGAGGACAATCCACCTTTTTCGTCCTGGCCGTGGCACATCGGACAAACCCTTTACCCTCTTGAGAATCCTCGAGGGTTTGTAGGAGTTTGCCCAACCAGTTTACATGTGTTCTGTGGACTTGGAGAAGGCATGTGACCGTGTCCCTCATGGTTTTTTGTGGGGGGTTCTTTGGGAGTTTGGGGTATCGGGCTTGTTGTTACGAGCTATCTGGTCTCTATATGACTGTTGTGAAAGTTTGATTGGTATTGCCAACACTTGGTCGGACTCATTCCCAGTGAGAGTTGGACTCCGCCAGGGCTGCCCTTTGTCACTGATCCTGTTCATAATTTTTATGGACAGGATTTCTAGGCGCAGCCAGGGAATGGAGAGTGTCATGTTTGCTGACCACGGGATCTCATTTCTGTTGTTTGCAGATGATGTTGTCCTGTTGACTTCATCGAGCAATGACCTACAGGTCTTACTGGGACAGTTTGCCACTGAGTGTGAAGTGGCCGGGATGAGAATCAACATCTCCAAGTCCGAGTCCATGGTCCACAGCCAGAAAAAGGTGAATTGTCCTCTCCGGGTTGGGGACAGGCTCCTGCCCCAAGTGGAGGATTTTAAGTATCTTGGGGTCTTATTCACGAGCGAGAGGAGAATGGAGGGAGAGAATGACTGATGGATTAGAGCAGCATCTGCAGTGATGTGGACGTTGTACTGGTCTGTTGCGGTGAAGAGGGAGCTAAGCTCTAAAGCAAAGCTGTCGATTTACCAGTCAATCTACATTCCTACTCTCACCTATGATCATGAGCTTTGGGTAATGACTGAAAGAATGGGATTGTGGATACAAGCGGCTTAAATGAGCTTCCTTCGTTGGATTGGTGGACTTACCCTCAGAGATAGGGTGAGGAGCTCAGTCATCTGGGAGAGGCTCAGAGTAGAACTGCTGCTCCTTCACATTGAAAGAAGCCAGTTGAGGTGGTATGGGCATTTGATCAGGATGCCTCTTGGACACCTCCCACTTGAGGTGTTTTGGGCACATCCCACTGGGAGGAGACCCCAGGGAAGACCCAGAACTCGCTGGAGACACTATGTCTCCCAAATGGTCTGGGAACGCCTTGGTATCCTCTCTGAAGAGCTGGAGCAGGTGGCTGGGGAGAGGGAAGTCTGGACTTCTGTAACCCTTGCCTTATGTTAATTAGGTAAGGGAAATTATTAAGTGTAGACCAGTTGCTAGGTTTGTAAGGGTTACAATAGGGAATTAAAATGAGTGTGGAATGAAATAGCTGGAGGCAAGAAATGAGCAATACTGGTTGTTATTTGTAGAGGTAAAGAGAACAATATATACAAACAATTTACAACTATACAAATATAACAACGGCCAGCATGAAATAAAACCTCAAAAATGTCCTACTGAGCTCAGTGTTTGTTTGTCCTTTTGGTTTAGTCGTTTGACCAGTCAAGATATCTTGTATCTCCAGACTCAGGTTTCTTTTCCTCTTTTAAAGCGGCGGCTTGAGTTGTTACCACTTTGAATTCTGGGCACTGGAGAGAGGAAGGATGTTCTTCAATTGAGATCTTGGTCAGATCTCGGTTCAGTCTTGGTTCAGTCTCGGTTCAGGTCTCAGGTCAGGCTTGCCATTCCCATTCGGAGAGAATCCAGGATCCAGAAGGTTCTTAATCAGCAACCATAAAAACCTAGCCTGCACAACAATAATGGTATTATTGTTTACAGCTAGAGTAATTCATTTTCCAATCTCCTCTTATATAACACTATAGCTTAGTGTTTAAATTCTTCTCTCATATTACTATTGTTACAATCCAGTAATATAGTAATATCTTACATTTCACATCTTACATCTTACATGCATGTGTTCGTTTCTCACAATCTCTCTGGTAGCACATGACATACTTTTTTCCTCATGTAACCAATTAAATGAATTTCTCTTTTTATCTCTACATCATTTAACCATGAAATTATGATTAATCCTTTTCAACCTTGTCTTTGTAAATCATGAAATGAAATACAATTAATTTATCACATAACCAGGGAATATACTGTCCCATTACTTCCAATATTCCCTTTTAAAATCAGTAAAACCCTGTCTGAGCTACTGGGTTTAGCATAACCTATGGATTTACATAGGAGACCAACACAATGTGCTTTTAGCATCAAACTACACATTACATTCGACAGAAATAGTGCATAAGAACTAAAAGTACTTCAGCATACTGTTGGGAACTGAAATCACATTTAGGAAAACCATACAAACACAAAATTAGCCTTTTCCATTGCTTTTAAACAGAAAAAATCCACTCGCGATTAGCATTAGGATGTATTGTTTAGTACACACTCGGTTTTCACTCACCAAGATGAGGTATCAGTGTGAACACAGCAAAAGTCACAGCCTCACGGCCTCTCAAGCTCATGGTCCCATCAACTTAGGATAATAAAGGTTTCAAATTAGTGTTTGGACAGTGTTTAGATTCATTTACAGCATCTTTCTAAATTAAACTCACCAAGAAGAGGTATCAGTGTGAACACAGACCGTCCACAGCCTCTCTCGTCCGCTCTCAGATCGTAAAAGACCGAAAACCGAGTGCGCGCCTGCTGCCTCTGCTCGGAAGGCGGAGCTAATATCGCTCTTAACAAATGAAAAGACCACAATCGCCCAACGTGACCATGAAATGGGAATTTAAAAGTTGGATAATGAGGATCACACTTTCTCTTCCCAAAATAATTGTTTTTCAAAATAAAATCACACAATTGTATTAATACAATTGACATCTGAGAAAAAAAAGGGGTCATTTTCTCAGCTGGGTTACACCCTCCCGCGCTAAATATCATGCACGTCCCATTGCATGTGTAACCAAGACTGTCCATCATCAGTATTGGTGAGAGTTGTAATGTGATCATTTTCAGTATTGTCTCCATCCGGTATCATTTATGGTCGGAACTATGACGGTATCTGATCGTCTTCGAACCTCCCACTTTCGTTTCTCTTTTGGCTTTGTGCTGAGTGTACTTTTTGAGTTTTGAGCTTTTGGTTCTGCAGTTAGCTTTACTAGTTGCGTTTGAATTTCTGCAACTTGTTTTGAGAGTTCTTGGAGTGAGTTTAACGTGATATTGTTCTCATTTTCACCTGAACTGCATTGCACAGTTTGCACGTGGGATTGTTGCAATTTGGACATAGCAGTATCAGTCAAGATTAATTCTACACAGGAGCGCCAAGTATCATAATCTAGCTCATAAGTTGGTCGGAGGTCTTTGCCAGAAAAAGCTCCGAGCTTTTGTGAAAGCGGCTGCACAGAAAAATCTTCCCTTTTTACAATGTGCTCAACTACCACACGTTGCACTTCTGGGGGATTTAAATCATGTGCAGAAATGGTGGGCATACTTCGAGCTGGGGTGCTTGCAGTGTGATTTGACTGGTTAGTTGGTTGTGCACCTTGAATGCTGGACTCAGTTGCAGAACGCTGAGGTTGAGGTTCATCCAAGAAAGCTTCAGGTAAGTTATCAGGTAACTTAACGTGCTCTGATTGATCATTTTCAGATTCTTTGATTGCCTCAGAAATCTGTGACATCATGTCTTTCAGGACATCTGCAAAATCTCTGCCACTCATCTTCGCTAGGTTTTTAATGTCAGTGAGATATAACTTGGTCATATCGTTCCCTACACGGTGCGTATAAACACTGGCAAGAGATTGTATCATATAGCTGGCTCCACTATCAGATACATGAGTACATGGCAATGGGTCAAGAGCTTCAAAAGCAATACCCGAGTGATACTCAAAAATAGCATTCTGGGAAAACTCAGACTTACTATCTGCTACTTTTATGCTCTTGAAACTGATCCATACCGTTTCAAAAACTCAGTCCCTTCATCAAGTTGCTCATCTCTAGGGATTTCACTCACTATCACTGCATTTGGAATTTTCACAGATTCACGCTCAACAATATCCATTTTGGGTACATTATAGGCTTGAAATAATGTAAAGGAGAGAAGAAAAAGGCTCCTGGCTGGGCTTGCCACTTCTTATTGTAACCCTTGCCTTATATTAATTAGGTAAGGGAAATTATTAAGTGTAGACCAGTTGCTAGGTTTGTAAGGGTTACAATAGGGAATTAAAATGAGTGTGGAATGAAATAGCTGGAGGCAAGAAATGAGCAATACTGGTTGTTATTTGTAGAGGTAAAGAGTAAAGAGAACAATATATACAAACAATTTACAACTATACAAATATAACAACGGCCGGCATGAAATAAAACCTCAAAAATGTCCTACTGAGCTCAGTGTTTGTTTGTCCTTTTGGCTTAGTCGTTTGACCAGTCAAGATATCTTGTATCTCCAGACTCAGGTTTCTTTTCCTCTTTTAAAGCGGCGGCTTGAGTTGTTACCACTTTGAATTCTGGGCACTGGAGAGAGGAAGGATGTTCTTCAATCGAGATCTTGGTCAGATCTCGGTTCAGTCTCGGTTCAGTCTCGGTTCAGGTCTCGGGTCAGGCTCGCCATCTCCATTCGGAGAGAATCCAGGATCCAGAAGGTTCTTAATCAGCAACCATAAAAACCTAGCCTGCACAACAATAATGGTATTATTGTTTACAGCTAGAGTAATTCATTTTCCAATCTCCTCTTATATAACACTATAGCTTAGTGTTTAAATTCTTCTTTCATATTACTATTGTTACAATCCAGTAATATAGTAATATCTTACATTTCACATCTTACATCTTACATGCATGTGTTCATTTCTCACAATCTCTCTGGTAGCACATGAAATATTTTTTTCCTCATGTAACCATTTAAATGAATTTTTCTTTTTATCTCTACATCATTTAACCATGTCGTTTTTCAAAATAAAATCACACAATTGTATTAATACAATTGACATCTGAGAAAAAAAGGGGTCATTTTCTCAGCTGGGTTACACCTCTCTGCTTGAACTGCTGCCTCCGCGACCCGGACCTCCAGAAAAGTGGTAGAAGATGGATGGATGGATGGATGGAACCCAGGGTTAATGCTACAGGACCACTGCTCTAAATAAAGAGGTTATCCATTAAGCAATGGCTGACTAAAGTACCACAGAGATCTGTAAAGAACCATTTTTTTAAGATTATTTTTCTATGTGTATGTGACATTATCAAGGTGATGATATTGGGAAAAAAAAGACAAGCTTGTCTGCTGGTCAACAGACCTCTGTTCTGTTGGTACTGGGAAAAGAGTCAATAGACACTTGTTATCTGGTTTAAGCTGTGGTCACAAATACCCTTACAAAAGGCTGCGAACAAATTAAGAATGTTTTTTTGGACCATTTCGTATGGCCTTCTTAAGGTGGCCACAGGAGAATCAAGTGTTTGTAGACCATTTGTAAGTTTGTAGCCAAGTCAATGGTCTTGTCCAAGATTTCTGTGAACGTCCCACGAAAACCCCTTATCACAGAATAAATGCCTTAGGAACAACGTAAGACCTCTGCAAGATGTTGGCTTTAAGCATGCCTCAAAAAGTTGTTCTTTGAGTGTCCCGAAGATTCATACAGCATGTGTAAGGTGATAGTAAGGCACTCATAAGGTGGAAGTGTATCATTCGTGTGACATTTGTGCTGACAAAATGTGCCGAAAGCCATAAGATCTTCCTACCAACGACTTAAGAGTACCAAGAGTTGCACAAAAATTTTCGTAAGATGGCAGTAAGTATGCCATAGGAAGGTCCCAAGGTGCCATTATGAAGAATGTAAGAATTCAAGGGCCACCGCAAGATAGAAAATCACCTCATTTCTCAAGTATGCCTCAAATTGCTCTTGCAAACTGAACCGCAGCCTGAAGAAACTATGCCCTCCTCCACGAATGTCTGCGAACTCCAAAATTCATAGGAACTGGGAGATTCTTATGACCTATGGGTTTGTAAGAATCTTTGTGACCGTAGCTTTACCTACATTTAAATAACTGAAGCATACATGCTAAGTTTGATGTGAAACCAGCTTTATGGACCCAAGGATACTTTGTTGATAGGCAAGCTACAATGTATATCTGTTTTGCCAAAGCCTGACCAAAGTGACATTTTGTTGAACTAACAGGCACAGAAAACTTTTTCAGATTTGCTTTTAAGATTAGCTATTTCACAGTAAAGTTCAGTAATTGATATCTTTACAGTCACTTTTCAAACTTTTCTAACTGATGATACTTTAAAACAGGTGTTTTCAATGTGAAAAAAAATGATTATGGTACTTAAAGTGCTAATGTCACATTTTTGATATTTTTTAGTATGTTGTGTAAACCCAAAAGTCATTGTCTATGATCAATATAATATTTACAACAGCGCCTGCATAAACTAGTTATCATCAAAAAACAGCAGCCACTGACTGGACTGTGGTGCCGCCCACCGAATTAAGGGCGGCACCCCCATGACGTAAGCGGGAGAACGACAGCAGCTTTGTAGCTCACAGTTTCTCTGGTTTCTTGTTTTAATTTCATGGCTGTGCCTTCGTGTTGTGTCGCAGGCTTAGATAAACAGCAAGCCGTGAAAGACCACATCACACACTTCAGCTCCAACTGTTGTAAGCCTCCTCCGCTCCTTGTGCGCTTTTGTGCAGGAAGAGCGCACGAGGAGGGGAAGAATTAATGGATTTACGCACAGCTTTGACCTACTTTCTGTGATCCCATGCTGACATCTTGCCAGTCCAGGCCCGTCCCCTCTCTTATTATCATCAGCTAATTCAAACTCCCACTGATCATGTTTCCCGGTCCTCACCCAGGTGCTTTTCATCACACCATCACCAGCAGTGCGTGTCCTTTGCGGCCCGTTTGCCAGTCATGCACTGCTGGTCCATAGTATTGTCATCTGTGCTGTTTGTCTGCCAGTATTTTCAGCACTCTCACGTTAGTCACTCCATGTTCGCCGTGGCTCTCGTGCGTCCTTGAAGCGATGTCGGCTCTGGGGCGCACCTGTGGCAAACACGTCTCCTCTCATTCGTTCTCTGGGCAATGCTGGCCCCCGAACGCCATCAGCAAGTGTGTCTGTGTTTCTTGTATGTCTTCACCTTTCAGGGAACTGTCTGTCTTTCTGTATTAAATGTGCTCTGGTGAACCCTGCACACAAATCCTCGCTATTTCATCCTCCCTCTCCCTGCCCTGCGTAAGAGCGCACGGAGGGTCATGATGAACGGATTTATGCGCAGAATTCAACACAGCACATGTATTGAACATAAGAATGATGACAACAGTTCCCAAAAAGGTGAAGACCGACAAAAATAAACACGAACACCCACAGTTGGCGTTCGGGGCTGACATCGCCCAGCGAACATGGAGAGGAGACGTGTTAACCACAGTTGTGCCCCAGGGTCAACATCGCTTCAAGGGGCGCAACAGAACCATGGTTGTGTGGAGCAGCCAACACATTGTGATAGCACTGGCAGCATTGGCTGGCTGACAACATGGCAGGTGATGCACACAAACCATGAACAGCTGACTGTCAAAGAGAGAGGGCGCGTGTGTTTGGACTAGCGAATCTTGGACAGTGCCCACCTGGAAGTTTTTGTATTTTGTGTACTTTATTGATCCCCAGAAGGGAAATTGAGGGCATCCACCTGGATGGATGAAGCAGCCACAGTACGGCACTATCCCTTTACCATTCACACACACATTCACACCTAGGGCCACTTTAGAGTCTCCAATTAACCTAACCTGCATGTTTTTGGCCTGTGGGAGGAAACCGGAGAATTCCCGGAGTAAACCCACGCAGACATGGGGAGAACATGCAAACTCCACACAGATCACTGTTGGTCAGGGGCTGGAATCGAACCAGGGATCCCATGGCCAAGGGTGAGTTGCTGTGCTGCCACAGTGCTAACCACTGCACCACCGCACCGCCCCGGGCCCGGCCCACCACTGTTTTCCACGCGCTTTTGTGCCAAAAACTTTGAAGAACGCGGCGTTCGTGTTCGTCAGACACGATGCCCACCGCCCGCCATTGCGCCCACCCTGTGATGGCCCGTTCAGAGTGCTGGAAACAGGGGACAAGCATTTTTTGCTAGACTAGGGGGGGCGTCGGGAGAAAATATGCATAGACAGACTTAAGCCCGCCTTTGTAGTGGCGGATGAGCAAGTGCTGCTGGCCCAGGCCCCTCGGCATGGAAGACCCCCACTGAGAACTCCCCAGGCAAACGATTTACCAGGACAGCCACACGGGCAGAGCGAAGTTCCCCCCCTCACCTTGGCCCACACGCAGTCAGACACACGTCCGGCAGCCCCCCGCCGGCACAGAGACCCCAGTTACAGCAGATATGGGAGGAGACTGAAGCCCAGAAGACGTAGTGACTGAAACTCTGTCTGGGGGTGGTGGTGTGGGAATGCATATTGTGGAGGAATCAGCAGACAGTGTCTCAGTCAGGAGGCAGTGATTAAACATAAGAGAATAATAGGCAGGAACGTCATGGGGAGTTGGCAGGAAGAAGGAGCTGGGGGTTTAAGGGAGATGTATTGTGGGGTTAGATGTCATGCAGAGTGATGTGAAATGTCATGCAGATGTGAGATGATCTGTTGAGTTTATAAGAAGAACCTGGCTTGACTGATTCATCCCTTTTCTGTGTATGGATGATGTGAGAGTGTTAATAAAGCTTGGTCTGTTCATAAACTGGCCTCATCATTTCCCACACTCTCCACACTTCCAGTGTGGAGAGTGTGGGAAATGAGAGTGTGGGAGTGTGGGAAAGTGTGGGAGAGATTTGTGTTTGAGCCACCAAAGTGGCTCAAAACGCACATAAAACACATATACAAAACAAAAGCAACAAGAACTCAAAATATAATCCACAATAAACCCGATGCCTGAGCCACAGAGAATATACTGCTATGATTTTATTGAAAAATTGGGTTTAAAGGGCCTATATCATGCTATTTTAAGCCTTTCAGAGTAAACTATATGCATGTACACTACCGTTCAAAAGTTTGGGGTCACCCAGACAATTATTTTGTGTTTTCCATGAAAAGTCACACTTATTTACCACCACGAGTTGTAAAATGAATAGAAAATATAGTCAAGACATTGACAAGGTTAGAAATAATGATTTGTATTTGAAATAATAATTTTTTCCAGATACTCAACCTGCTCAAAGGAAGGTCAGTTTTATAGCTTCTCTAAACTGTTTTCAGCTGTGCTAACATGATTGCACAAGGGTTTTCTAATCATCCATTAGCCTTCTGACGCAATGAGCAAACACATTGTACCATTAGAACACTGGAGTGATAGTTGCTGGAAATGGGCCTCTATACACCTATGTAGATATTGCACCAAAAACCAGACATTTGCAGCTAGAATAGTCATTTACCACATTAGCAATGTATATTAGATATTAGAGTGTATCTCTGATTAGTTTAAAGTTAGCTTCATTGAAAAAAACAGTGCTTTTCTTTCACAAATAAGGAAATTTCTAAGTGACCCCAAACTTTTGAACGGTAGTGTATTTGATTGTATATTACCTTTGGTACACTGGAGAATGAATTTCTTATGAAATATGAGTTATTTTCGCGAGCCCAGAAGTAAGATGCCTCAATCTCTGAGGCTCTGCCTCTCCTTCTTGTGGCTGCCGCCCATTTCATGATGTAACCCCTGAGCCGGCTGCTGCAGCGTGTCGCTGGGTTCCACCCACGAAAACAACATCTACAGTAAACTTTAGAAAAGATGGATGAGCATGTTGAACTCTTTAGCCTCCTGTTATTATTTTAGCCTATAATATTATTCTTTTGTAGTGTATGGTTAATCACGTTTAATATTATGATTTTAGCCTCTGCATTCTGGTCTATTTTGACCATTTCTGACGAGTAGGCTCTTCTTTAGGAAGGCTGAACAAACTCCTAAATCTCTCACAGCCAAAGACACATTTACGCCCCTTAGAAGACATTGTCTTACGTAAAAAAGCAAAGAGTTGTTGTCACTGAGCAGATTAGGTGTGAGAGGAACTACTTCTTCACAGCATCAATGCTAAAGTGAAAGAGTTTTGCCGATCACCGCTCCGTTTGCTGCGCGGGGAAAGTGGGTATGTGCGTTAGCCTGGGGGTGGTGCCGGCAGCAGAGGCACTTCCTGGAGTGGGCGGCTGACCCACGTTCATACGTATGAACGTGGGGACCCAGTCATTATCAGGGACAGGGCGGAGCAGCAGCTCAGAGAGCAGGGTTGAGGAGGAATACTCACAGATGCGTGAATGGAGCAAAATACCACTTTGGGGGTGTTTTTGGTGAGGAATTAACATTATAACATGCTTAAAAGCTCAAAAAAAGTCGATTTTGCATGATATAGGCCCTTTAAATAAATTATATTTATGAGCAAATAATTTGTTGCAATATCTGTAACAAAAGAATAACACTGGTGTTCCCCTGCTCTGTGTTGGTCGCTGCTGCTGCGGCGGGCATGTGTGCCTCTCCACGTCACTCTGTGAGTGTGACCGGCTTGGCACAATGCCCACTTGGCACAGCTCAAACCTATACGGTCTGATGCCTGCAGATTCTTCATTATCATCCCATTCTTCGGAGCTATAATCGTCTTAAGATTGGACAAGCCAATCCCAGACTACATGTGCTGGAACCATCGTCGATGTTTTCAACCGCTTCCATTCTGTGTGTACAATGAGCAGCCAAGCGCTGTGTTGTCCCGATGATGTGACTACATGGCGGCGGGTTTTTCCAGCCACTGACATACTTGGTGACATGGCGCTCATGAAAACGTTGGCTATCCGTGTGAAAAAAAGCCTGTTTGACTTAGAACTGCACAGACCAACCTATTTTGTCATATTGTATTATGTGTTGAAAAATTAGAGGAAGTCAAGAACGTGTCATCAGCACTTTAATGGACAATGGATATTTTTGTAAATTAAAAATTGTGTCAAAAGAGAAACTAAACTTTCCTTCATGAGGTCTTCACTAGAATTATCATGGATCCCTTTCAGTGGATGTAACATGGAGACCAAGGACAGAGCCGGGAATTATCTGTACTTGATCAGGCTCTGGCACAGAACACATCAAGATCAAGTTGTAAGTGGGGGTCTGGAGCCAGTGACGCCCTGGACAGAAATACATTTGACACTGTCTCAGTGTTGACTAGTTTCCCATTTATTTGATTTCTTGTTAATGCAGTCATGCAGAGGCTCATTTCTCAGTTTTTTTTACTGTAGAAACTAATTTTAATTACATTAAGTCGGCAAAAAGTGAAATGCTATCATGATTCAAGTGCCACAAAGCAAGTTTTGACAGTTCATGTAGAGGCAGAAGGTTGGATAGCTTTTTTTTTCCCTTAACAAATTAAATCTTCATTTAAAAACTGCATTTTCTATTTTACTTGGATTGTCTTTGTCTAATATTAAAATTTTGTTTGATGATCTGAAACACTGAAGTGTGGCAAATATGCAAAAATGTAAACAAATCAGGAGGGGGACAAACACTTTTTCCACAGCACTGTATGTGTAACAGTATGCAATGTACATCATCTTAATACTATTTTTGTAGCCATTTTACTTTTTCTGATGCAGGTTTCAGATATAATTTTAGAAACACACACACAAGCTATCATGATACATGACACAGTTGTTCACACTGAGAACCCTGACTGTGCAGTCCCTGATAGAATGACTGGTGTTGGAAATGTGGCCCCAGTCATCTCTGGTGTCATGGATTATGCAAAAACAAAGGTAAGCTTTATTGACTGACATGTAAGATAAGATAAGATAAGATAAGCCTTTATTAGTCCCACAACGGGGAAATTCCAGGATTGCAACAGCACAGGGATAGCAACACTCAGAGCAACAATCAGAAGGCAAGAAAAAACAAGCAAGCAAGAGCAGCTAATATACATATGTACATATTACTATAAAATATATATATACACACACACACACACACACACACACAGTGCAGAGCATTGTAGCTGGATGGAATAAATATATGAATATATGAACACACAGTGCAGAGCATTGTAGCTAGATGGAATAAATATGTAAATATATAAACACCCACAGTATGGAGCATTGCAGCTAGGTGGAATAAATATGCAAGTATATAAACACACACAGTGCGGAGCAATGTAGCTAGATGGAATAATATGTAGATATATAAAAACACAGTGCGGAGCATTGTAGCTAGATGGAATAAATATATAGATATATAAATATAAACACACCCAGTGCAGAGCATTGTAGCTAGATGGAATAAATATGTAAATATATAAACACACACAGTGCAGAGCATTGTTGCTAGGTGGGATGAAACAGCATAACCGTCTATTTAGTTATCCTACATGGTATGATTATGTGCCCATACATATTCTCACCCTCCATAGCGACCGGTATGTTCCTAGTTGTATGCCGGAGAGGACCATTGTGTAAGTCTATTGCATCTTTTGCATTCAAAAAAAAAACAAAAAACAAAAAAAAAAACTATATATAGTAACTATATATAAACTATATATAGTAAACTATATACAGTATAGTATATATAGTAAGTATAACTATATATGTGTTTTATAAACTGTAAGTATAACTGTTAATGATAATATAGCAATAAAAAGTATTTTGATTTTTTAAATTAATTAATTTTAGTGAGAGTCCACATTCTACCATCTGTCCACATCTTTCAACCCTAACCCTTCAAGAAAAAAAAAAAAAAAAAAAAGTGCTTATCATCAGTGGCCTGCCAGATGGCGCCCCCAAGGGGATGCACAAGGGAAGTACAACAGATATGAAAATAAGTTAATTCATTGAGAGAAGCAGGTGCTCTATTAATATATTTTTCTCCAAATATTTCAGCAATAAGATTTTTATTTCCCTGGGGATTCAATGTAGCAGCCGATTCTTCTTCTATCTTTTCTATTGCTGGGTACATCTTCATACAATCTGTCCAGTTGAAGAAATTGGCTAGAAACAAAACCTGCATGGTCTTAGTCCTGAGTGGCACTGGCACATGCTGGCCATCAATGCTCAAAACTGAAATAAAAGAATCAGTTATATTCACCCACCATTTTTTGTTTTTTAAAGGATGGATGGGCTGACTGACCCTGACAATCACCAAATCAAACAAATAATAAACAAGACTTGTGCTTAGTGCTGCCTGTTGGATATAGCTTTAGGAAGACAATGTGAGTTGATCATCAACGTCTTAATCATTATGCATCCATATTCATAAGATGCCATACATTGGCCATACATACAGCCATATATGGTTAAATGCAGGTATGAGGGGTGGAATATGAGGTCGATAAATTTGCACACACTTCCAGGTGGACTGCATATTATGAAGAGAAATTTGTATCATACTCTGTATGTATGCTATACAAATTGGGGTGTCAGGGGTGTCAGGGAGGGATAGTACCTCTGACGGGCGGCCATGTGGTGTCCATTAGGAGTAGCTCATCTGCGTTAGTCCCCACCTGGCACCCAGCTCTTACCATGTCTGCATGCAACAGCTGCCACACCCCGGTCAACGGCTTCCACAGGCTGGCAAAACCTGGTGAGAGTAGCCCACTGGTCTGAAACCCTCAGTGAGTTAGAGCTTGTCCTCCCTTCACATGCAAAGACTGGACCCAGTGGACTGCACAGAGGAATCCACCAGATTGGTTCAATGGACAGGATGGTGGACCAGCTAAGCATTGTGGAAAGAAAGACGCTGTTGGCCATCCACTGCAGCCAAGGAAGCTCCCAGTCGTAGCGTCTCATCATGCCATTGGACTCTGTCTTCTGCGGCTGAGGGGATGGGGTTGCTCCAGCACAACAGCTTCTCCATCTCAATCTTGCTCATGTGCAGGTTTTGTGCAATGACGTCTTCATAACCCTGCTTCTACAGCTTTTCACGGACCACCCACTGGAGACCCAACTGAGAAATGGGACCAGTACAAACAGATGGTGACTGAGTCAGCTAAAGAGGTGCTTGGAGCAAAGAAACGGGTCCATCATTATTGGTTTGATGAGAACAATGAGGAGATCGGCAGGCTCTTGGAGGAGAAGAGCACTGCATTCATAGAATGGCAAAATGACATCAACTTCAGGTAAAGAAAGATCATTTCAAACACTTGCAGAGTAAAGTGCAGAAAGAGATACGCTTCATGCAGGACACTTGGTGGCACTGGAAGGCAGATGAGGTCCAGCATTACGCAGAGTCAAACAATTTGAAAGAGTTGAGCTCAATGAAGAGTGTGTATGGACCACAGAAACCAAGCACAACCCCAGTCCTCACATCTAAAGGCGCTACCCTGCTTAAAGACGAAGGAAGCATCATTGAACGCTGGAGAGAGCACTTGTCTACACTCCTCAACCGGCCATCCTCTGTGGATACCAGAGCTCTGGAGAGGGTTGACCAGAAGCCAGTAAAGAATGGCTTTCACCTTCCTCCACCTTTAGATGAGGTCAAGAAGGTGATCAAGCAGACCAGCTCTGGCAAGGCACCAGGCATGGATGGCATTCCTGCTGAACTCTTCAAAGCAGCTAGTCCGGAGTCTCTCGACACATTCCACAGCATCCTTGTCAGCATCTGGCATGAAGAGATCATTCCAAACGATTTTAGCAATGCCACTGTTGTCTCCATGTTCAAGAACAAAGGCAGCAAAGCTGACTGTGGTAACTACTGGCGTATATCCCTGTTGTCGACTGCAGGCAAGATCCTGGCGTGCATCATCCTAAATCAACACCATCTCAGAAAATTTGCTACTGGAAGTTCAGTGTGGGTTTAGACCAGGCCACAGCTCCATCAATATGATCTCTATGGTTAGACAGCTTCAGGAAAAGTGCATAGAGCAGAACATGGCCCTCTACACTGTTTTCATCGACCTGACGAAGGCCTTTGACACAGTGAAAAGAGAAGCGCTCTGGACAATCCTTGTAAAACTTGGTTGTCCCAGAAAGTTTGTCCAGCTCATTCATCTGTTCCACGATGGCATGAAGGACCTCGTTTTCTCTAACGGCGATGTCTCACAGCCCTTCAAGATCTCCAATAGTATGAAACCGATACCAGTACCGGAGTGGTGGCTCAGTTGGTAGAGCATCCACCCCACACCCGGGAGGCAGAGGTTCAAATCACGGCCGGGTCATGCTGAAGACCATACAAAAGCAGAACTTCCTGCTGTCCAGCTTGGTGCTCAGCAATAATGGAATGGAGGAGGGAAATCTGTGGCGGCGCCTTGCATGGCAGCGGCCCTTCTGATTCTACTATGGGGTGTATGTGATTTACACTGTAGATAGGATAAAGCACAATTTCGTTCTACTGTACATGATTGGTTGAATGACAATAAAGGGTGATTTAATTTAAAACAGAGCTGCCTGCTCACCCCTATCCTGTTCAACCTTTTCTTCACATGCATCATGAACCATGCTGTACATGTCCTAGAAAGAGGGGTGTACCTGAGATACAGACTGGTTGGCTCACTCTTTGATCTCCACAGGCTGAATGCAAAGACCAAGACACCTGAACGACTCTTACTCAAAGCACTTGTTTGCTGATGATTGTACCCTCCTGGAGTCTGACCGCCATATGATTTGCAGAAGCCTGTCGACTCTTTGGTCTGACTATCAGACTCGGCAAAACTGAAGTCATGTGCCAACCTGCTCCAGGAACCACACCAACTCCTCCCACCATCTGCATAGAGGGTACCCAGCTGAAGGTCGTCAATCAATTCAAGTACCTCGAGAGTATCATCTCATCTGATGGCTCTGTCAACAAGGAAACTGCCGCTCATATCAGCAAAGTGAGTCAATCACTGGACCGCCTTCACTCACGGGTTCAAATCACGGAACTTCCTGCTCACAACTTACTTACACAATGAACACTTACTTACACTTACTTACTTACACTTACTTACACTTACTTACACAATGAACTTACACAATGGTCCTCTCCGGCATACAACTAGGAACATACCGGTCGCTATGGAGGGTGAGAATATGTATGGGCACATAATCATACCATGTAGGATAACTAAATAGACGGTTATGCTGTTTCATCCCACCTAGCAACAATGCTCTGCACTGTGTGTGTTTATATATTTACATATTTATTCCATCTAGCTACAATGCTCAGCACTGGGTGTGTTTATATTTATATATCTATATATTTATTCCATCTAGCTACGATGCTCCGCACTGTGTTTTTATATATCTACATATTATTCCATCTAGCTACATTGCTCCGCACTGTGTGTGTTTATATACTTGCATATTTATTCCACCTAGCTGCAATGCTCCGTACTGTGGGTGTTTATATATTTACATATTTATTCTATCTAGCTACAATGCTCTGCACTGTGTGTTCATATATTCATATATTTATTCCATCCAGCTACAATGCTCTGCACTGTGTGTCTGTGTGTGTGTGTGTGTATATATATATTTTATAGTAATATGTACATATGTATATTAGCTGCTCTTGCTTGCTTGTTTTTTTTCTTGCCTTCTGATTGTTGCTCTGAGTGTTGCTATCCCTGTGCTGTTGCAATCCTGGAATTTCCCCGTTGTGGGACTAATAAAGGCTTATCTTATCTTATCTTATCTTATCTTACTCTAGCAACCAAGATCAAGGTGTACAAAGCAGTTGTACTCACAAGCCTTCTGTATGGCTGTGAGACCTGGACACTATACAGAAAACACCTCAGGCAGCCTGAGCACTTCCACATGAAAGCCCTGTGCTCACTTATGGGAATCAGATGGCAGGACAAAGTCACGAACCTGGTCACTTTCCCGATCATGAGGCCATGATCGGGAAAGCCCAGCTCACCTGGACTGGACATGTGATTTGAATGGACAGCTTCCAATTGCCGCGCCAAGTACTCTATGGAGTACTCTCCCAGGGTCATAGGAACACAGGCCACCCAAAGAAGCGATACAAGGACTGTGTCAAAAACAACCTGAAAAACTGTGCCGTACCAGCACAGGAGCTGGAATCCCTCGCCCACGACAGAGTGAGCTGGCATGCAGCAACGTGAAAGGCCTTTACCTCCTGTGAGAACAGCCTGTGAGAGAGAATCACCAGCGCCAGAAAACACCAGAAGGCCTCTTCCTCTGCACCAGCTACTGCATCATTCCAGTGCCATTACTGCCCCCACATGTGCGCTTCCAGGATTGGACTTGTCAGCCACACCCGTGCCCAAAACCAAAGACAGCTGCACAACTAAACATCATTGTTCTCAATGGTCTACCACCATGTTGTACAAATCAGAATTCTTTGCAATCAGCATTTTTCAGATTTTTTGGCATGTATACTTTATAAATTTTATGGATAGTTTTATGAAAGAGGCTTCTGGTCATATGTATGATGCCACCAGGGAGTTATCATAATATGTCTAAGGCCCGTTTGATAGCAAGGCACTCCACTCTGGATCACCTTGCTTCTCTTGGAAGCAATTTGCAGTTTAGGTACACCACTGGCATTTGCTTACCTGGTGGCCCCTGTAGCAAAACCACTCCCAACCCCACTCCCGATACATCTGTCTGCACCAGGAAGGGATAAGAGAAACCAGCACTTGGTAGAATGGGCTGTTTTGTAAGACAGTTCCGTAAATCCTCAAAGACCTTGATTCCAAGGGAAGGTATTTTATTTCATTGTTGGGGGGGGGGGGGGTAATAAACAGAACAATTTTTCAGGACTAAATATTGAGAGGGACATGTACAGTGGTGTGAAAAAGTGTTTGCATCTTTCCTTAATTTTCATTTTTTTGTATGTTTGTCACACTTAAATGTATCAAATCATCAAACAAATTTAAATATTAGACAAAGATAACACAAGTAAACACAAAATACAGTTTTTAATTGAAGGTGTTTATTATTGAAAGTAAAAAATTCCAAATCTGCATAGCCCTGTGTGAAAAAGTGATTGTCCCCTTATCCCGTTAAAACATTAATTAACTGTGGTTTATCACATCTTTGCAAAGCTGAGTTCAATTTCTATAGCCACATCCACGCCTGATTACTGCCACACCTGTTCTCGATCAAGAAATCACTCAAATAGGACCTGCTTGACAATGTGAAGTTATGCTGAGATCCAAAGAAATTCAGGAACAAATGAACAACAAAGTAATTGAGATTTAACAGTCTGGAAAAGGTTATAAAGCAGTTTCTAAAGCTTTGGGACTCCAGTGAACCACAGTGAGAGCCATTATCCACAAATGGCGAAAACACTGAACAGTGGTGAACCTTTCCAGGAGTGGCCAGCCGACCCAAAATTACCCCAAGAGTGCAGTGACGACTCATCCAGAGGTCACAAAAGACCCCACAACAACATCCAAAGAACTGCAGGCCTCACTTGCCTCAGTTAAGGTCAATGTTCATGACTCCACCACAAGAAAGAGACTGGGCAAAAACGGCCTGCATGGCAGAGTTCCAAGATGAAAACCACTGCTGTGCAAAAAGAACATAAAAGCTTGTCTCAGTTTTGCCAGAAAACATCTTGATGATTCCCAAGATTTTTAGGAAAATACTCTGTGGACTGACAAGACAAAAGTTGAACTTTTTGTAAGGTGTGTGTCCCATTACATCTGGTATAAATGTAACAAAGCATTTCATAAAAGGAAAATCATACCAGCAATAAAATATGGTGGTGGTAGTGTAATGGTCTGGGGCCGTTTTGCTGCTTCAGGACCTTGAAAACTTGCTGTGGTAAATGGAACCATGAATTCTGCTGTCTACCAAAAAATCTTTAAGGAGAATATCCGGCCATGTCATGGGTCTGAACCAGTGCTCAGACACTCTTATGTATTTTTGAGTATTTTATGTCTGTTACTATTTTCTTGTCTATTTTCTGTCATTTTCATTGTTTACTTTCAAAGCCTCCTTCCTCATCTCTCAGACTCATTCTCCTTTCACCCACAGTCTGCTCCCCAGTTCTCAGCTGTGGGTGATTAATTAGGTTACCTTCTCCTGCTCACTCAGGTGCTCACATCTGGTATTGATCGTGTTAATCGTGCTGCTGCCTATTTTAAGGAGGCTGCACCATTGTATGGTGTAGCCTCCTACTATCAAGTCACTCTCAAGACTGTTTCCCTGCATGTAAGTGCTCTGTCTCTCACTTCATGTTTGACTGGTTATTTGCAGGTTGGCTGGTGATCATGCTCGCCTTAGTTAGGCTATTTTGCTACCTGTTCCTTTGTGTTTTTCCCAGGTTAGCTGGCGATCACACTCACCTTCGCCTTAAACTATTTTTGCCGACCTGTATTCTCTTTTTCATAAGTGTCGTGTATGTCTTTATGTTAATTTAATAAATGTTGCAAACTCATGGCCGGCGTGTGGTGCCTTTCTTTCTCTGCCCCAAAGGGGCATTCATGACAGAAGTAGGCTACCAGTGTGGGCACCAGCAGACGTGTGTTTTGCCTTTTTTTTTTCCTTCCTTCCAGTATTTTTTTCTTTAAAATCTGTTATCCCGCTGGCATGGCAGTGCTTTCGGATGATCATCCATGGGGGCTCAGTGAGGAGGAGTGTTTTGCTCTGAGCATGATACATAACATCTTATCTGAGGCTCGTATTTCCCGCATTCCCGAGGCGGTACAGGAGTGCTGGGTTGGAGCTGCACAGGTTCTGGAAGCATGCTCCAGCCTGTGGAGCCGTCCAGAACTTGCAGACCTTCTCCTCTCCATTACAAACTCATCATCCATGCGCCACAGGCTGGGGAAAATCCCCTCCAAACATCCGCCCGTGTCTCCGCCTCCATACCAGACCACCTCTGCAGTTCTCACAGGAATGTCATTTGGAACTCCAGCAGCAGCAACCACCAAACCCTGGGATTTAAGGCGAGTACCTCTTCATTTATCTTTATCAAATAATGAATTATATTGCCTTTATCCCGGTGGTGAAGCTCAGCAGCAGCGGCCCAAACTGGCTGAGCATTCACCATCTGCTGCTGTTTCTCTGCCTTCACCTGCTTCTCCTTTATCCATCTCAGACTCCTCTGAGTGTCTACCAGTCCTGGGAGGGAGCCGCTGGACTACGGAGAGGACTGGTTCAGCCAAGGAGAGGATCGCCTCCGGTGCCCCGAAGCCGGAACTGACAAAAGAACGTCCCCTGGTTTTGGTGATATGGGACCTGGTGCCATCAGTAAGGGAGTTCCAGGTCTTGCATCTCGGGGTTCTGGACATGTTGGCGTCAGCGGCAAGGCGGCCTCCAGCTGCCACTCCGGAGGTACCATCAGCGTCGGCTGCTTCGCCTGGAGAGCCGGGATCTCCAGTAATCACCACACCTGCTGTGGGGGCCACTACAGCAGAACCGGAGCTGGACCTCCTAGAGGCCGGGCAAGAGGCATCATCATCACTAGGCTCGACGGAGTCCTGAACGGCGATGGAGCTTGAGCTCAGGCAAGTGATCTCCTTTGGTTTTCTCATGTCTATGTTGGAGAGATCTTGTCTGGCTCTTGGTGAGGAGAGTCAGGTGCAACCCTCAGCTGCACCTGAGCTCACTTCGCCGGGCTCCGCTGCTGCCGGAGACCCTAACCACATTCTCCTCCCTGTCTCTCCTGAGTCTTCTCCTAGGGTCGCCAGGGAAGAACCACCACCACCTGATGCCTCTGTTGATCCAGGCCTACCATCTGATGACGTCGTGAGTCCAGATCCCCCCGCCGAGGTGGTCAGGGACCCTCCTCCTTCGCCCTCACCTGGGGTCCCTCTGATAGACGGCCTCCTCGGCCTGGTGCTCTCGTGGGTTGGCCCATTCACCATAGGTGCAGCGCTGGCCCAATCCAGGTCCACCAAGGGTGAAGCATTGGCCCAATCCGGAGCCGCCGAGAGTGCTGCAGTACTCCAGCCCGGAGCCACCGAGTGTGCTGCAGCCCGGAGCCACAGAGGGTGCTGCAGTGCTCCAGCCCGGAGCCACCAAGGGTGCTGCTGGCCAACCTGCAGGCATCTTGCTTCTCCTTCCCCTGCCAGACGCCGTTGTCATCCCCCCTCCTCGCTTCTCCTTTACGTCGCTAGGGGAGTCGCCTCTCAGTCCACTCCTAGTATTCAGGTGGCTAAAAAACTCTGGTCGACAACATGACAGACTGAGCCATTGGGTTGGGTGGCCTATGTTCTCCGGTAGGCCACCGGACTCGTTCCACCTCACCGTCGGCCAGGTGTGGGACTTTAGTCAGCCTCTTGAACTCTTTGACTCCTTTGGCCGGTGGTGGTGGTGGTGGTGGGTGTCTAATTCATTATTATTTTGACTGATGTGGGTTCTGAGCGGGGCTTTGTTTCGTTCCCTCCTACCTGTTTTCACCCCACCTCCCACCCGGGGTAGTTTTTTGTCGTCCCCTTCTCCGGGAAGGGGTGGGGGCTCCTTTTGGTGTTACCTGGGGGTGTCTGGATTCCACCCCTTGGGGGGGGGGCTGTCATGGGTCTGAGCCAGTGCTCAGACACTCTATGCATTTTTGAGTATTTTATGTCCGTTATTATTTTCTTGTCTGTTTTCTGTCATTTTGGTTGTTTACTTTCAGAACCTCCTTCCTCATCTCTCAGACTCACTCTCCTTTCACTCACAGTCTGTTCCCCAGTCTTCAGCTGTGGGAGATTAATTAGGTTGCTTTCTCCTGCTCGCTCAGGTGCTCACATCTGGTATTGATTGTGTTAATTGTGCTGCTGCCTATTTTAAGGGGACTGCACCATTGTATGGTGTAGCCTCCTACTATCAAGTCACACTCAAGACTGTTTCCCTGCATGTAAGTGCTCTGTCTCTCGCTTCATGTTTGATTGGTTATTTGCAGGTTGGCTGGTGATCATGCTTGCCTTAGTTAGGCTATTTTGCTACCTGTTCCTTTGTGTTTTTCACAGGTTAGCTGGCGATCACGCTCGCCTTAGCCTTAAACTATTTTTGCCGACCTGTATTCTCTTTTTCATAAGTGTCGTGTATGTCGTTATGTTAATTTAATAAATGTTGGAAACTCACGGCGGGTGTGTGGTGCTTTTCTCTCTCTGCCCCGAAGGGGCATTCATGACAGGCCATCTGTTCATGACCTCAAGCTGAAACGCACTTGGGTTCTGCAGCAAGACAATGATCCAAAACACACCAGCAAGTCCACCTCTGAATGGTTTAAAAAAAAAACCAAAATGAAGACTTTGGAGTGGTCTAGTCAAAATCCTGACCTTAATCCGATTGAGATGCTGTGGCATGACCTTAAAAATGTGGTTCATGCTTGAAAACCCTAAAATGTGGCTGAATTACAATGATTCTGCAAAGATGAGTGGGCCAAAATTCCACCGCAGCACTGTAAAAGACTCATCGTCAGTTATCGCAAACGCTTGATTGCAGTTGTTGCTGCTAAGGGTGGCCCAACCAGTTATTAGGTTTAGTGGGCAATCACTTTTTCACACAAAGCCATGTAGGTTTGGATTCTGGAAAATCTGGAATGAGTGTAGCAGATTTTTGGGTTTATAGGTATCTTAATGTTGGTACAAGTATTAATGTAAATATGAATGTGAGTAGAAATGAAGATTTATTTTCATTACACTCAGATCCTCATGAGGGCACCAGTCCAGATAATTGGACAATTTTATTAACAGTTCTATATTTGTACCAATTACGAATCAGTCTCAAAATAACCCTTTTAAGTTCTTGTCTCTGATAATCAAGAAGATGGACATGAAATCAACATTAACATTAATATGTCTTTCAGTGGTTTAATAAGAAATGTCAGAATAGGTTAACATATATGAATAACTTTAAAACAGAGAATTCAACATGTATTATGGGCATTATAGACTATTACTGATTTACTTATGAATAAAGTATTTGTGGAACCAAATAAACCGTGGTTTAATTTGTCAGTATAATGGAAATTGGAAAGCCATGAAATAGCATTGGTAAAGAAAAGTGGAAGCAATTTTATGAAGAAAATGATGATTAACTATTTATAAAAAATGGAAAATTGGTGTTACTCTGAAAAAGAATGTAAATTAAAATAGAACTGAACCCACCTTTTGGCGCAAAAAGTAGAATAGCAGATTAATTCCTTATTACCTATTGTATTTTTCAACACATAAAAGAAATTTTTAGGCCGTGCAATGGCCAAGCTATAAGCCGATAAACTTTTGCCTCTGGCTGGCAGTGCCAAACAAACCGGAAGTAGTGCAGACGACGCTGCGTGACGTCACGAGTGTGATCCCTAAACAAAACAACAATGGCAGATGATAGCAGTTCCAGCAGTCAAGAAAACCAGAGTTTTCAGAGTGAAGAGGCATTCAGGATCGGTGACGAGACAGAGGAGGATGCAGGAGTGTGGCAGGTGGCAGGCGTGCACAAAGGTGAGCCCGGGAGACAGCGACCTAATGCACCTGTGACAGCAGCTGGCAGACGGCGATGCAGAGGCGAGGTCCGCCGCCGGGGAATACACCTGTGCACAGGGG
This sequence comes from Pholidichthys leucotaenia, assembly GCA_020510985.1. NCBI lineage: Eukaryota > Metazoa > Chordata > Actinopteri > Cichliformes > Pholidichthyidae > Pholidichthys > Pholidichthys leucotaenia. Next base: position 413,678,322 of record CM035838.1, read on the forward strand.
AGAGACTGGAAAGGCAAAGGTAGGTATGCTTACGCTGTAGATCTTGCTGGGAGATGAGGGGGTTCTTCTGCAGCAAGAGGGCTGAAGGAATCAGACGGCTTCATGCCGAAGCCCAGGGCAGAGTGGCTTATATCCCACGCTGCTGACGAGGCGCAAGTGTGCGCGCAGCTGGCACCGCTAATGAGCGGCGAGTTGTAACATATCCAGCCTGTGTTGTGTTGTAGCTTAGTTTTCTTTTTTCTCTGTCACATTTTGTCTTTGTTTTGTTTTGAATTGTAATCGCTCTTGCCTGTTTTCTCTTTTGAATTCTTGGATGGAATATGGGTGGGCAATATAAGCTGCGGCTTCAGCCATCACCCATTTCGGATAACTTACGTTGAATTGTATAATCAGATGAGTCATTGTTCAATTTGACCTTGTTGTTATATCATTCAGTTTCTTTCAACCTGTACTGTACTATCCGAAATAAATTACTTCTACAGACTATAGTGGCAATACACATGAACAGAACTGGCCTCTGCATTTGACTGTGCTATTTATAAATACGTGATCCCTCACTTATCGCGTTTAATGGGGACCAGAACCGACCGCGAAAAGTGAAAAACCGCGAAGTAGCGTCACCCCCCCCAAGGGTGTCACAAGCACTATTTTGCACAAAAAGGCACAAGAGAACAGCGAAAAGTGCCACTAAGCAACACGAGCGATAAAGAACAATGAATGCAGTCTTCCTTCGCTGGGTATGGGCGCTCTGCAGGGAGAGAAGCTGGGTAAAACGTCTCGGCCAATCAGCTTGCGAGGTAAAACGTCTCGGCCAATCAGCTTGCAAGATTCCCGAGCGGTGAAGAGGTGGGCGGAGAGGAGTGGAGCGGTGGTCAGAGAGGTGGATTTTGAGTTGTGCGGGCTCTCCGTGTTGATACCTGATGTTCTAATGTAGTCTCCCTGCCTTCTGCTAGCGCCCGGGCAACTTTCGTGCCATTTTTTCTCAATTTTGAATTTTTGATGAATATTTTTGAAAAATCCGCGATGCACTGAGGGCACGAAAGGTGAAACACGAAGTAGCGAGGGATCACTGTAATATCTATATCTAGAAATGCATCACTTCCCGGTCGCTTTTCCTCCCCCTTTCTTTTCTTTCGTCGCCATGACAGCTTTCCTTGGCCACTGAACAGATCTTCCCAGGTGTTGGAAGTGTTTTGTAGTCGACTATCACGACAAAATGCACCAAAAACAACCAGTGTCGACGTGCTCGCAAAGGTAAACATGGAGGACTGTGTCACACTCATGACGTCAGGCGGAACTCTGGCTGCACTTCTGGTTAATCAGCGGATTTGTCTGATTTTTCAGGGTTGGAAATTCAAAATCGCGATTTTCTCCAAGATTCCAGGATTTGTGGAGGGGGTGCCAATGATAAATTATCTTTATAATTGTATGTACTATCACCCAGTGCCGTTCAATGCCATTCAGTTCAGTTCTACTTTAATGAAAGGACAAAATGCATTTTGAAATTCTGATGGGGAGTTGCATGAAATTAAGTTTAAAGAGCTTATACCTGGAATATTCTGAAAAATAAGGTTTAAATTAAACAACAGACCGTCAGCCACAGAGTCAGATCACGTCCCTGGTGGCAGCAGGGCCCCCGCATTCCAACCTTGATTCAGCAGGATGTCCGTGGATTCTGTTGATGGAGAGGCTGATGGGCAGATTCTCCCACAAGGCCTGAGATCGCAATTGGGCTGTTCTCCAGGAAGCTGGATGAGGTCTTCTTATGCACTGAAGAAGGAATTGGTTTACTGTGCAAAGTCCCATTAGAAATTCAAACTATACCACAAACCCATTTCTTCTGATGTTGGTGGTTTAAATTAGTTGGTTTAAGCTTAAAAAAAAAAAAAAATCTAACAAAATCTTCTTGCACAGTGATTTAAAGAAAGGGATTAAAATAAGGAAAAATTGAACTGTAAAGAAAAGAAAAAGAAATTTTCACAGAGCATGACAGGTTCTGGGCCTTACTTGGAAGAGCAGAAGAGGTTCCTTACAGCTTGACCACCACCCAAAAACTTAACAAAGGAAAAGTTTTCCCTAGGTGTGGCAGAATCTCACTGAATTTTCTGAAATCTGAGCTGAACCAATTACATTTCAGCTTTGTTCATCTAAAGTCATAAACTTGACCTAAAAAGGTAAATGCAATAAAGCTTGAAACTCTATTGGTCAGTTAAAGTGCAGTTATGGTCTCCTAAAGAAAGAGGAAAGGAAAATACATTTGATATGGGAAGTGAGACCCTGCTAACATATGTGTGCTGAATAAAGCATAAATTCTTTAAACTTTAGTGACTAAGATATTCTTCTCAATAATAAGGGAACATAAAATGGCTCTACATTGTAACTGTGAGACTAATTTGTAATAGTAAGAATGCAAATATTAATTTCTTCCTGAAAATAAAGCAGGACATATCAAATCATGTCAATAAAAGCATTTGAAACCATACTGTCCATCCCCAGAGTTCAACCACGTCTTCAGTAGCGGATACTGTCTTGAGAGAAAGCATATGAATTAATTTATTTGTCCATAATGCATAAAATCCACTGCAAAGAGAAAAATTAAATATTCCTGATTCTTCCACCAGATGGCACTGTGAAACTGTCCGGCCGTTCACTGGAGAATCTGGACTCCCCACATCTGGATCAGGTCAACCATAAATCTGTCAATTAGAAACATTCCTTTGCCAAAGAGCAGAAAAGGGAGGATGACTAAGTCTTGGAGAAGGGATTAACTTCCACTTTTTGGTCGATGGACAGTATTACAGCTCTGGTCCTTGGATAACAGAAGCAGTTCATGACCAGATTTTTGAGTTGAAACAATTTTTCTTCAGCAAAGAATTATTTTATAGATTGGAACCAGGTCAATGCTAAATATCCCCCTTCTGTATCAATGTGGGTTTCAGTCGGCTTTGGTACAAATCCTTGGCGGCTGGTTTCAATTGGCAACTCTTGACTCAACTGCTGAGCTAACAGTTCTGATGTCCATAAGCAATAGCTTGTAAACAGAATCTATTCCTGAGTATAGATCTTTGTGTTTGGTTTACAAAAACTTCTAAAAATCTTCAAAAAAATATTTTGAATATGGACAAATATAAACATTTTGAAATTGTCTAAAATATACTAAAATATACTGTATATGCATGGAAAGACTCAAAAATACTGTGTACCCAAGTAAAAAAGAAAATTCTGGGTTCCAAAGTACAAAAATAAAAAAAGTGTCATGATTGATTATAATTAGACAGCTCACGTGCATGGAGTAACACCAAATGAAGCACACAGAGACACAGAGTTACAAGTTTAATATCAGTTTTATTAACTGCAAAAACACACCTCCGCAAGAGAAAACTGCCACTCGCCAGAGAAGGCACACAGCCTGTTATCGAGAAACGAGAGCAGGTGTATTAGGAGGGAGGCTAGACAAAGGGAAAATAGGACCACACTCACATGGGAAGAATTGAGGACCCGGCAGATGAACCCAGCACTTACAGAAAGCCTTCCGATGAAATAGGATAACACAGGAGCACTGGGAGAGGTGTCTGACTTGGTGACGACAGTCGCTGATGAAGAGATGATGGCGGGGCAGGTGAGCGCACAACAACCCTGGAGACACACCACTAAGGAGGTAGCAACCTGAAACGAAGAGCACGAGGTTAAACGGGTTTTTTGAATGAGATGATTCTAAATCAAGCAGTTGATGCAGGTAGTTTATCCAACAAGCCAGTGCTGAGACAAAGAAGAGAGATCTATTTAAGCGCTGGCAGATCAAAGGAGCAGATGCATCTCATCACGCAGGTGGAGATAATCACCTGCAGAGTAGGTGAAAGTTAAACCCGACGGGCGGGGGAGGAGTGCGCTCACCAGATCATGACAGTGCCCCACCTCAAGGAACGCCTCCTGGTGGTCAACTGGGCTTGGTGGAATGAACCTTGCACAGAAGGGATGGATCATCCCCTTGTCGAGAACGTTGGAACTAGGGATCCACGACTTCTCCTCTGGTCCGTAGTCCTTCCAATGGACAAGATATTGGAGTCCCCGACCTCGACAGCAAAAGTCCAGGATCCTCTGGACAGTATGAGTGATCTGGCCATCGATGATTCAAGGAGGAGGAGGAGGCAGCTTAGGGAGAGGACAGAGCAGACTGGTGGAGAGGGGCTTGATTTTTGACACGGGGAACGTGAGGTGTATCTGCATCGCCGGCGGGAGCTTTAGGCGGAACGTGACGTTGTTGACAATACTGGCAATAGGAAGTGGACCCAGGAACCATGGGGGCAGTTTCCTAGACTCCGTCTTGAGTGGAACCTGGTCCACAGCTAGCCACACTTGCTGCCCGATGGAATATTTAGGGGCTGGAACCAGTCTATGGTCAGCATATTGCCAGTTCCATTCAGCTGACCGGGCCAAGGCAGCCCACATTGCCCTCCACAGCCGGCGAGGGATGCGGGCATGAGCCCCCACTGATGGGACAGCCACTTCCCTTTCAGCCATAGGTAGTAAAGAGTAGGTGTACCCCATAGAAGCCTCAAAAGGGGTCAAACCAGTGGCCGTTGAGATCGCTGCGTTGTGAGAGTACTCCACCCATGTCAGGTGGGTACTCCACGAAGTGGGATTGGAGGCTGCCACACACCTCAGGATGGCCTCCAAGGACTGGTTGGTGTGCTTAACCTGCCCATTACTTTGAGGATGATAACCCAACGTCAGGCTGATGGTAGCACAAAGAAAGAGACAAAAAGCCTTCCAAATCTGCGATGTAAACTGGGGGCCCCGGTCAGACACAATGTCCATAGGGATGCCATAGATCTGGATGACATGATCGGTCAGGAGGTTTGCCGTTTCCAGGTCAGAGGGTAACTTAGGGAGGGGCACCAGCTGGATCGCTTTAGAGAATCGATCCACACAGGTGAGAATAACAGTATTGCCCCAAAGATGGCGGGAGTCTGGTGACAAAGTCTAGGGCAATGTGAGACCAGGGTCGATGACGGATGGGAAGGGGGTGGAGCAGGCCAGAAGGGGGCAAGCAGTCTGACTTGTTGCGGCAGCAGGTTTGACAAGCAGCAACATACTCCTGGACATCAGTTCGCATGGTGGGCCACCAAAACAATTGGCGAATAAGATTGATAGTTCGAGTGACGCCAGGATGACAGGCGAAGTAACTGGTGTGGCCCCACTTGATGACGTCACTGCGTAGAGAGTCTGGGACAAACAGTCACCCATCTGGGACCCCCTCTGGTACGGGTTAGGTGGATAATGCCTGCCGAACCCTCCGTTCAATGTCCCATGAGAGCGCTCCAAGGAAACAAGAGGGTGGGACAATGGATTGGGGATGGGAGGGAGGGGTAGGGGGATCTGGACAAAACTGGCGGGAGACAGCGTCCAGCTTAATGTTGCAGGAGTCAGGCCTATAAGTGATGTTAAGATTGAATCTAGCAAAAAATAAGGCCTAGTGGTCCTGCCTGGCATTCAGCCTGTGAGCCGACCAAAGATATTCTAATTTTTTATGGTCGATCCACACAATTACCGGCTGAGGCGCTCCCTCAAACCAGTGTCTCCATTCCTCAAGGGCCAATTTAATGGCCAAAAGCTCTCATTCTCCTACATCGTATTTCCTCTCTGCAGGTGTGAGCCGCCGAGAGAAATATGCACATGGGTGGAGCTTCTGATCTGGGGTCGAGCGCAGTGATAGGACAGCGCCCACCCCCAAGTCAGAAGCATTCACCTCTAAGATAAACTGGAGCTTGGGGTGGATCTGAGCCATGATTGGAGTGTTGGAGAACAGGTCCCTTAATTTGAAAAAGGCCTGTTCAGCTGCCTTGGACCAACTAAAGGGTACCTTTATCGAGGTCAGCTGAGTCAGAGGCTGTGCTATCCCACTATAGTTTCTGATGAAACGGTGATAAAAGTTCACAAACCCCAAGAAGCACTGCAGCTCCTTGTGGCAGTAGGATGTAGGCCAATTTAAAGCCTCCACCTTGGCCGGGTCTGCCCCCAGCTCTCCCTCAGCTATGATAAAGCCCAGAAAGGAAGTGGAACGAGTAGAAAACTCACATTTCTCGGCTTTAACATAAAGCTGATTCTCCAAGAGCTGTTGCAGAACGGTCCAGACATGGACTGTGTGTTCCTCTGGCGAGCATGAAAAAAATGAAAATGTCATAGAGATAAACGAAAACAAATTGATTAACCAAGTTGCGAAGGACGTCACTGATCATCCGTTGGAAGACGGCAGGGGCATTAGTGAGACCAAAATGCATCACTAGGTATTCAAATTGCCCCAAATGTGTTTTAAAAGCCATCTTCCACACGTCCCCTTCGCGAATGCGCACCAGGTGATAAGCATTGCGCAAGTCCAATTTAGTGAACACCTGCGCGTACTGAAGGAGCTCAAATGCGGAATTTATCAGGGCGGAGGATACTTGTCCTTAATAGTGATCACGTTGAGCTCGCGGTAGTCAATGCACAGGTGTAAGGAACCGTTCTTCTTCCTCATAAAGATAAACCCCGCCCCAAGAGGAGCCAATGGTGGCCGAATAAGGCCGCCGTTCAGAGGCTCTTTAATATAGCTCTTTAATATAGCTCTCCATCGCCTCCCTCCCCGGCCTTTACGACTTCCTTACGGCGTCGTAAAGCCGACTAGACGGCAGCCGTGCACTTGGGAGGAGATCTATAGCACAATCATAAGAGCGACGGGGAGGTAAGGAAAGTGCTCTAGACTTGCTAAAGACCTCCCCGAGATCATGATAAATTTCAGGCACAAGACTGAGGTCCGGCGGCTCCACCGGAGGGGAAGAGATGGAGAGCATAGGTGAACATTCAGCTGAACTGAGGCAAGAGGCTAAACAATACGGGCTCCAGGACGAGATGGAATTTTTTGACCAATTATTGATAGGATTATGTTTCTGGAGCCACGGATAACCAAGGACCACCGGGTGACCACATTTCGGGAGAATAAAGACCGAAATGGTCTCTCGGTGGTTGCCGGAAAGAAGGACGGACACCGGCTCGGTCTTATCAGTGATGGTAGCAACTTTTTCCCCCCACAATGTAATCACACGGGCCTAGGCAATTTAATCATAGGGATGGCTACATCCCATACGAACCAGGCCGAAATGAAATTTTGCTCTTCCCCTGAGTCAATCAAGGCTTTAGCCCTCCTCTTGACCCCCAGAAACTGAATAAGAGCCAAAATAGATAAATTACCGGGGGGATGACTAGAGTTCCCGCCCGTCAGCTCCCCCACGGCTACAGACGGGCCGCGTCTTTTGGGCCTCAGCTGAGAGTCCTGCACTGTGTATTTATGAGAACCACAATACATGCAGGCACCGATTCTCTTTCGCCACTGGAGCTCCTCCGGAGACAAACAGACTCGGCCAAACTCCATTGGCTCGGAAAGAGAATCGGTTCCAGCTGTGTCAGCAGCCGGCAGGACAGCATGCGCAATGAGCTGGTGAGAGGAGGCCCTGCACTCCATCTCGCACTCGCGGTATTGGTTCTCAAGGTTGACAGCCTGGTCAATTAACCCATCCAGCGAGGAGGGGACCGCATGAACCGCTAGGTTGTCCCGGAGGTGTTCATTTAACCCCTGTAGGAAGATGCTTCGTAACGAAATGTCATTCAACCCTGAGTCCGCCGCAATGACCCAAAAGTCCACGGAGTAGTCGGCAGCTGACCGTCTACCCTGATGGAATGACATTAAGTGGCTCATAATGTTCCCCTCGCTGTATGAATGGTCGAATGCGTGAGTGAATTCACCCACAAATCTTTCAACGGAATACGTGAGACCCTCCGAGCTGTTGAGAATAGCTTGGGCCCAGCTGAGGGCCCGATCCCACAGCAGGAGGGTCATAAAATGAATCGTTGAAGTGTCGGCCAAGTACACACCCCCCACCTGGCCCAAATACTGTACAGCCGAATGTGGCATAAAAATCCTCTACATTTCTCCATCTCACCTGCGTGTGAGGCAGGTGTGGGAACGGAGGTAGTTCGGCACACGATAGAAGAAGTCAGGGCGACAGGTGGAGGAACAGGAACCGGAAGAGACAAACAGTCCAATTGCTCGGTGACTTTGCCCAGCTGCTGTGTAAAATTCTGCAGTTGTTGAGCTAGCATGGGCACCTGTCTCTCTGTGGCATCTAACCACTCTACACTGATGTTGCTCCCGCTGAGCTTGCAACAAGGCTGACTCGTTCTGTCATGATTGATTATATATATATTATATTATATTATTTGTTTTAAATAAACAAATAAAATAAATTATAATTAGACAGCTCACGTGCAGGGAGTAACACCAAAGGAAGCACACAGAGACACAGAGTGACAAGTTTAATATCAATTTTATTAACTGCAAAAACACGCCTCTGCAAGAGAAAACTGCCACTCGCCAGAGAAGGCACACAGCCTGTAATGAGAAACAAAAGCAGGCGTATTAGGAGGGAGGCTAGACAAAGGGAAAATAGGACCACGCTCACGTTGGAGGAATTGAGGACTCGGCAGATGAACCCAGCACTTACGGCGAGCCTTCCGATGAAACAGAATAGCACAGGAGCACTGGGAGAGGTGTCTGACCGGGCGACAACAGTCGTTAATGAAGTGATGATGGCGTGGCAGGTGAGTGCACAACAACCCTGGAGACACACCACTAAGGAGGTAGCAACCTGAAATGAAGAGCACGAGGTTAAACGTTTTTTCTGAATGAGATGATTCTAGATCAAGCAGCTGATGCAGGTAGTTTACCCAATGAGCCAACGCCGAGACAAACAAGAGAGGTCTATTTAAGCGCTGGCAGATCAAAGGAGCAGGTGCGTCTCATCACGCAGGTGGGGATAATCACCTGCGGAGTGAGTGAAAGTTGAACCCGACGGGCAGGGGAGGAGTGCGCTCACCAGACCATGACAAAAAGTATGTGATTTTTACATACTTGAGGTAAATGTTTCAGCTAAGTGATATTGAGGTAACTCAAGGCGGTTCAAACTGGATTGGTTTAGCTGGACTAAACCATGGTTCCACAGATGTCTGAGCCATAGGGTGTTTGAGACCTTTGGTCTGGAAAACTGGGTGAACATGGAATGTTATCATTGTTCTTTGAATGGCAACAAAGAGCAAAATTGTAACTACTGAAAAAGGGGTAAGATGAGGTGAAATCAGGCTCATCGCTAAAGTGTTTACTGAAAAGCTAATGTTTCTAGCTACATCTGGGAGCAACATAGACACCAGCTGTGTGTCAGCATAGTCAACCTTTAACACAAAGAGCAACAAGTTCAAGACCTTGTTGAGTTTGACTGAAGCTTTGGAGCAAACATTCAAAACCAACACAGTATCTTGCAAAGTTTTGGTAACGGTTTGTGGTTCAACTACTTGGCGTTTCGGTGTAGCGGTGTTGACCGAGTTAACAGTGGATGTGCTAAGGCTAACAAAAGGCCCTAATGATGAGGCTGTTACTGAAAATCCACCTAAGGATTGCTGACTTTTTATCTTGGCTCTGCCCAGTTCTGACTGGGTGACCGTAGGTGTGATTGCTAGGTAGAGGGCTAAACTGAAAAACAGGAGGGCCATCATCCTGGCAAACAAATAAGAGTGAGCGATTTTAGGTGAAACTGGTTCTTTTTAAAACCTATTGTACACCTTTATACACTTCTCATTTATGGATAAATTATAGGAAACAAAGTATGCAGAAATTACAGGTTGCTTACAATGATGATTTAAGAATTCTACTTAAAAAGCCTCGATGGTGCAGTGCTTCCGAGTTATTTGTCTCATCACATGTAAATACACTGCAGGCAGTAATAAGGAATCTCATGTATAAATTCATCTGTCGGCTTGATGTATCTAGAAATGGAATCATTCAAGTCATGTCTAGCATTAAGCTCAGTTCTATTCGCTGTCAGTCACAGTTTAGAAGGCACTGGTACAGTAGTCTTTTTAAGTCTTTTTAAAGTCTGTACTGTTTTTTGTACTTCTTTTAGTAGTTGTGTCTTATTATTCTGTAACTTTTTGATTGTTTTTTCTTATTAACTGTTTTCAACTGTCTTGTTTATTTTATTTATCTTATTTATTTTATTTTATTTTTGATGGACCATGAGTCTGGAATAAAGTCTTTGATTGACTGATTGATTGATTTAATTTTGACCTTCTTGTTGGTTTCTCTTTAGACACCTGAATGGCAAATGAAAGTTATCCTCAGAGGTGGAACAATTTCTCTTAGAGATTGAACTCTAAACCTTAGATAATTTATCACCTTTAATGGGAATTTTGATGTTGTTAGCTCAAGCTAATGGTATTGGATGTTTTGTGTGTACTATTTGATTATAGTAAGTTGATTGAAATTGATTAGAATTTTACAGAGACCTTTAAGATTAATTTAAGGGATAATTTGGTTTTAATTTACCCTTTTGTCTTTTTGAAATTTTGGTGCAGTTAACTGGTTGATTTGGAAAACTGCGACCGAGTGTACCTGAGGCTACTAGTTAGCTAACAGTTATTTCTCGGATGTAGGCCTGATTTTAACCTTATTTATGGACTTACTGTAACAGTGTCGTACCCGACAAGTCCCATGGGGTTTTGGTAATGTTTACTCTGATTGTGACGGGCCCATTTGAAAATGGGGTCCTGGATTTGGTACTTAAGTGGCCAAAGTTTGTTGTTGACAATGTATGGATTCATCCACCCAGGCAAGAATTTAGGAGTGATTTTCCCTACCAGTAGATTGAGTTGTTGTTTTTGCGGTACAAATGTGTAGTGGAAGACTTTGTCCCCCCTTGAGGTTTGCCATGGGAGGCTTTTTGGTCGCTTTGTGTCATTTGGTGGATTGGTCCAAGTGTTTTTGAAATGTGGCCTTGGGAGCATTGTACATCGTTTTGACACCTCTGTGTTCTGCAGCTGGATGGTCCTGGGCGTTTTCAGTCATCACCCCGCTCTGGTTTTGAGGAACTATGAGCGGTGGCAATGATTGCTCGTCGTAAGCAGGAATAGGAGTGCCATTGCATAGCTGCAGAGAAGGTCGCGTCGCAGGAAGTGTTTTCAATTTCGGTATTTTTAAGGAATTTGATGCGGGGAGCGCGTGTACGGTTGGGTCCGACTGGTATTTGACAGTTTTACGGACCACGGGGTCATGGGCTTCCGTAGATGCACGCCTAATATTTGCAAAAGTTGGGTGCACCAATGCATAACCTTTAGGTTGCGGAGGGTCCAGGGAGCCGTTTGATTTGGCTCCTGTGACCATGCAGGCCACAGGGGTGGGTGGTGAGATTCAGAAGGTGACACCAACACTGGGTCAAAGGTACCAAGGAGGCCACGTGGAGCTTTTTGCTGGGCTAGTGAGTTCCCAAGGTCATTCAAATCCTTGTCTTGACCTTGTGTTTGAAGGTGACCTTTGACTTGTTGAGAACAGTGTTCACCTTGGTTTTTTTGGTTGCTTTCGATTGGGTTCAGTTGTTTCAACAGCGCTAGCTGCATGAGACTCGGGTGTCAAGAACAAAGCACTGTGATTCAGTTGTCCTTGGTAGGTTGAATGGGTGAGGGTGTTGAGTTTGAGCTCATAGTTTGAGATTCTTGACGTCAATCAGTGGCTCAAAGTGATTCAGTAGGTCTTTGCTGACGAGTAATGGAATGGAGTTAAGTTTGGACACATAGACCAGATGTGTCAAGGTCATGGGACCAACAGTGACTCTGATTAGTGACACGCCCAAAAGAGTCGTATTAGTGAGTGCGTATGGTCGAACGGCTAATGAACAAGGTTCCAGTTTTAAGTCTTTGTGAGCGCGATTAGCAGCTACACGTAGTTGGTCAAAAAGATTGTGTGACATAAGAGTGATGTCAGCTGTGGTGTCTAAAAGAGCATCCTGACACATCACGTCTTCAAAGGTCAGTGGAAGATAGAATCTTTGTGCCACTCCCCACTCGTTTAAATTGCACAGAAATTGTGGAACCGGTGGTTTGATATGGACTTGTGAAATGTTTTTAGAAGAGTGGTCTTTTACTTGTGGTTGGGCTGCCAGAACAGCACTGGACTGCATTTGGTCATTTGGTTCTTCTCCATTTGTAGAAGGGGTTTTCCTTTTGCCTTTTCTTTATGATTTAGAGCATTACTTCTGAGTTGGCATAGCTGCGATAGCTAGGATGTCAGTTGTTTCATCTTCTCTGTTGTTTTGAATCTTCGCTAGGAGACGTTTGAGAGCTTCTATGTATATCTTCTCTACTGAGAGTAGGAGTTTCTTTCTTCTTCCAAGGCTTCTGATTGGTCTCTGCTTCTGAGCTTCTGTGATTAGGTGGAGGACACCATTTGCCGCAGTTACATGTGTTCGTATTGGTATCTGTCATCTTGAGAGTCCATACCGTATTCTCTCGATCTAGCTGGTGGATTTGGCCTATGACGGTTGTCAGGCTTTCGCAAAGTTGGTCATGAATGGGATCCAAAGGACCTATTTTGGTTTTGACCTTGATGAAGTCGGGTGAGGAAACGTCTTGAATTTTCATGTGATCATGGTGTAGGAGACGGAGTAGGGCGAGGGGCTCCTGTTAGATCTAACCTGTTAGATGTTAGTTTGATCAAATAGATGTGATCGTCGACCGTAGCATCAGGGTACTTACGCAGGTAATAGTCAATGTCTTGTAAATAGGCTTTGGTATCAGGTGAACCGGTAGGGCCTGGATCAAACTTCATGAGATTTTGTGCGATCTTGTCAAGGTCGCAGTCTGAAGGGGCACACACATGCTGTCCACGCGATTGTCCATACTCGAAACAGGAGTTGGGCGATGGGGCATGATGAAAGTCCTGGTCTGATGAGATGAGTTCTCCTTTTGGCCTACCCAACCTGTTCACAGTTTGTGGCCTTGGATGGGGAGTAGCCGGAGTTTCTGGAGGTTGCGGAGCGAATGTGGTCTTGCTTCCTTTTGTTGTTGGTATTCATCCACTTCTTCTTTTAAATCCTTTAGATTTTGGTGTGCTTCCTGTAGAAGCACTTGACATTCTTCGTAGTCAGACTTCATGTTTTCACACACTGTGAGTGTGGCTAAGCCACACTCGCAATGTAGCTTAGCCCTGCTAAGTCTTTAAAAATGACCAAATTTGGAATCCCAGGAGAAAATTCTCTCTATCTCATGAACAATATTTAAATTTCCACGAGTTTTCTCCTCTAGATACTGGGGATTTGACTGCCTTTAACAGGAGTCAGCCCCTGGACACAGACTAACAGAGGACTTTAATTCAATTTTGCCCAGCCCAGCTGGGTCTTCTGTGACCAGGTGTGTTTCCAAATCCCAATTTTTCAACAGTAAATAATTCTCACTTTATATTTTCCAAATTATATTTATAAATTATTAAGATTCATAGATTAGTGTCCTCAATGCATAGACTGACACACAAATTTGGAAATAAAGTCAAATATACACACTTTGAAAGGGATGTGCTCACCCAGTGTTGCTGGGGAGCCCGTGTGTCAGAATCTGCTGAAGTAATCTGGTCTCCACTGAAATTCCAAAAAGATGAACTCCCCGTATGGAGCCACCAATTGTCGGGGGTTCAAAAGTTATCCTTGAATAAATCACATAAAAATAATTCACACTGAGACAAAATAAAGTTGGAAAAATAATTACATTGAAATTTGATAGCACAAATAAGCACAAATAATTGCAATCGCTGGAATGTGACTCCCCTCTCGCTTATCTTTCCAGTGACTAGTACAGCTTTTCACAGGAAAACAACCCCCCCCCCCACTCTCGGCCTTCACACATGTATGATGCAAGTTTCAGCTCCACAGGTTTCAACTCAGGATACAGTCATATATACCTCAACATTGATTTAAGCAAACAATCAAATACATGTTCAACACACATTAATTAAAAGATGGTTCAACAAGTAATCATCACACATCACATTCATTTTCCCCTTAATAATCTCTCACAAGATCGAAACCTTTTCATGCAAAATTCTGTATTTGTTGCATGTGCAGCCAATAACCTTTTCCACGTGAATTCTCAGGTGTGCAATCTCAGGTGTTTGCTCAACATCCTGTGCATCTAACTGACATCAGCCCTTGGTAAATGCCGGGATCTTCACTTCTGCATACATGAATTGTGTTTTATTTTAATGTGTGAAGCACTTTTCGTTGCATCTTTGTGTATGAAAAGTGCTATATGAATAAAGCTTTGATTGATTGATTGATGAAGCCCAAACTGTCCTTTATATCAAACCTTCGGTCAGTCAAAACCACATCACATGACAGCAGTCCACTGTTTTCTGTTATGTGTTTATCGCTTGCACGGCCCCCCCAACCCCTTGAAATAAAACAAACTTCCCCCTATGGTACAATGCCAATCAGCTATTTACAGGTGTGACTATGTTTAGAGTGTGACTAGGTCTGTGCTAGAGCTGTGACATTTGATGGTCTCTCAGTGAGAACTTCAAAGCAATCTAAAATAACAGCAATGTGATTTCCAAAGGCCTCTGTGATCCGATGGGGCATAGATCCTTGCATATACCGTCTGTCTGGCCAGTTCACCAGTGCAGACAGTCGCGCATGCAGCATAGTTATGGTGTTGTTAAAAACAGAGGAAGCTGTTTTTTACCTCACACTGAAGAGATGCACAATGTGGGCAATAGGTAAATTAAGTCTCAGACGCACTAGTGTCAAAAGCAGCATTTAAAAATGGGATCGTTTTTTGGCCCAAGGAAGAAAAAGTGAGACAGATGTCAGCAAACTCCTTAATAGCTGCATAGAAGGTAAGCCAGAGTGATATTTCACTGTTCTGTCATTCTGTAGGAAATGTGCATTCAGGTCCCTTTTATTGAGTTCAGATCTCAATTGTCTGTTCTCCTCAAGCAGGCATCTCATCTCAGGGTGCTTTCACACCTACAGGCTTTAGTTCGTTTCGATCAAACTCAAGTTCATTTTCTTTGTTAGTGCAGTTCATTTTGTCTGATGAGAACATGGTAACCGCACTCGGGTGCGCACCAAAGGAACTATACCGAGACCTCCTGAAAGAGGTGGTCTCGATTCAAATCAACTGGCGAACTCTGGTGCGATCCCGCAGGTGAGAAAGGGACCATACTAAAATAGGACCAGCGGCAAACTGTAAAACATTTTATGCCACTGTACATACCTGACGGACCTTAAAAAATACCAGTGGCTGAGCACGTCACGCTTCTGGAGAATTAATGAATGTTAACGTTATTTTCCTTCCATAGCCACACTTCATTTTCAAACTGTACGATTTGCTGAAAGTGGTATATGCATGTATGTAATAAACGATAACCAGGGCAATGAAATCCCCCGTAGTTTATGCTACGATTTGTATTATTTTCTCCCCAGAAATGCATAAATACACAGTAGTCATCCTACTTCCTGTATTTACCTTTCCTGTTCTCGCGGCAAAAAAATCGTACCAATAAGAACTGAAAATGTTCTGACGTAAGTCTCGTGGGATTTAACGTGACACAGTTTGGTCCGCTTGAATTTTTGTCTGTGTGGAACTGAACCAAGTAGAAAATGATACAATGTGACAAAGTTGTCAACTGATTCGGACCAAATTAAACATATTTAGGTGTGAAAGCACCAAAACACTCAAACACTCAAAAGTCACACTCTTCACTTTCTCCTTTTTGAGCAGTCTGCACTTGCAGTCTCACTGTCCTTTGGTGGTACGCACATCTCTGATTCCTGGACTGAAGGTGTGGTGTCTAGCTTTGACCTTGTCCCACTGGCACTGCAGCATCCAGTTTCTTTGCTGCTCTCTTGGCATGTCTTGCATACCATTAGAGCTGCTGGTTTCATCTCCGTGTGGCCCAGCCGTGCAAATGGCACCCAGTCTTATGGTCTGCATTTCAAATGCTGGTTTGCCTTCAAACACAAAAAGAGTCACAAAAAGTTTTAAGAATAATACTTTTAAATGTAATCACTTACATGTCACATTTAAAATATAATTCTATAACTTTAACATAATCTATTAATTGATCCATCCATCCATCCATCTTCTACCGCTTTTCCGGAGGTCCGGGTCGCGGAGGCAGCAGTTCAAGCAGAGAAGCCCAGACTTCCCTCTCCCCAGCCACCTGCTCCAGCTCTTCAGAGGGGATACCAAGGCGTTCCCAGACTAGCTATTAATTGATATCAAACAATATTTAATTCTGTATATGAAAACATCATGTTAAATGATGCACTTATTGCCAAAAAATGGAGACTCCATTTCTGCTGAGTGATTCCCATGTTAACATGCAGTGGGATCTGTAGCGCAGCTTGTGTAGAACAAACAGCACCAACTACGGTAGCTGTGAGCAGGTAAACTGTAAAAGTCAACACAAACGGTCTGATGCACAGGGACCACTGATGTAATTGTAACCCAGTTAAAAACACG
This sequence comes from Pholidichthys leucotaenia, assembly GCA_020510985.1. NCBI lineage: Eukaryota > Metazoa > Chordata > Actinopteri > Cichliformes > Pholidichthyidae > Pholidichthys > Pholidichthys leucotaenia. Next base: position 413,694,696 of record CM035838.1, read on the forward strand.
GGTTATAAAAGTTGATGTTATGATGTTAGAGATGATAAAGCTGGAACAAAGACAAGAAGAAGCTGCTGAGCATGAGACGAAAAGTTTCTGTGCAATATTAGAAGTTAGTGTGCATAAACCAGTGTGTAACTTGTGTCTAAAGACTGTTTGCCCAACAGTCGACGTGAATACAAAGCTGCATATGGTGGAAACAGGAGGAATTTCTACTCGAAGTTCAGAGACTGTTTATTTGGTGTGCTAATGCTAACACTAGCCTGCTCCAAGCATCTCTGTGAGTCTCTCCGTCCACTACAAGTGAACAGATTTTTCCTGGCTGAAGATTAACACCCTCAGTTAAACGGACTGAGAAGTGAACTGCTGTGCTTTCAACCTGAAGATAGAGCAAGCACCCAAACAGACTTTGCAGCAAAACAGAGTTTTCTTGTCCTTCTTCTGGTGACGTGAGAGGAGGGAAGATAAATTATGGCGACTGTGATAATTCAATTCAATTCAATTCAATTCAACTTTATTTATATAGCGCCATTTCACAACAACAGTCATCTCATAGCACTATCAACTGTAGGGAGGACCCCCACAGTTGCAGAAAGACCCCAGCAATCAGGCGATCCCCTGTGAGCAAGCACTTGGCGACGGTGGAGAGGAAAAAATCCCTTTTAACAGGAAGAAACCTCCAGCAGAACCAGGCTCAGGGAGGGGCAGTCATCTGCTGCGACTGGCTGGGGGGTGAGGGGACAGAGAAGAAGAAAAGAACAGACATGTAGAGAGCAAACAGCACGATGGGGACTCAATCTATGGGAGAGAACAAACAAATGTTAATGACCAGCAAAAAAAAAAATATTTCATAGAGAGTGAGGAAAGGAGTGAGGCCCAGTGCATTACTGGAGGTCCCCCAGCTGACTAAACCTATTAGCAGCATAACTAAGGGAGGGTTCAGAAACACATGATTCCTCCCTAATTGATAAGATGCTGAGTTGTTGCTGCTGAACCGCTGCTGTGGCTGTTGGAAGGAGAGACATACAGTTAGGCCCAGAAATATTTGGACAGTGACACAATCTTCATGATTTGGGCTCTGCATGCCACCACATTGGATTTGAAATGAAACAACTACAACGGAATTGAAGTGCAGACTTTAAGGTTTAATTCAAGGGGTTGAACAAAAATATATGATTAAACATGTAGGAATTGTGGCTATTTTTATACAAACGCTCCTCATTTCAGGGGCTCAAAAGTAATTGGACAAATAAACATAACCCTAAGTAAAATGGTACTTTTCAATATTTTGTTGAGAATCCTTTGCAGGCAATGACTGCCTGAAGTCTGGAACCCATGGACATCACCAAACGCTGGGTTTCCTCCTTTGTGATGCTTTGCCAGGCCTTTACTGCAGCTGTCTTCAGTTGTTGCTTGTTTGTGGGTCTTTCTGCCTTAAGTTTTGTCTTGAGCAAGTGAAATGCATGCTCGATTGGGTTGAGATCTGGTGTTTGACTTGGCCATTGCAGAATATTCCACTTCGTTGCTTTAAAAAACTCCTGGGTTGCTTTTGCAGTATGTTTTGGATCATTAGTGAAGCGCCGTCCAATCAACTTTGCTGCATTTGGCTGAATCTGAGCAGAAAGTATATCCCTATACACTTCAGAATTCATCCGGCTGCTTCTGTCTTTTGTCACATCATCAATAAACACAAGTGACCCAGTGCCACTGGAAGCCATGCATGCCCATGCCATCACACTGCCTCCACCATGTTTTACAGAAGATGTAATGCTTTGGATCATGAGCTGTTCCAATTCTTCTCCAAACTTTCTTCTTCCCATCATTCTGGTACAGGTTGATCTTAGTCTCATCTGTCCAAAGAATGCTGTTCCAGAACTGGGCTGGCTTCTTCAGGTGATTTTTGGCAAAGTCAATTCGGGCCTTTCCATTTTTGAGGCTGATTAATGGTTTGCACCTTGTGGTGAACCCTTTGTATTTACTTTCATGAAGTCTTCTCTTTATGGTAGACTTAGATACTGATACACCTACTTCCTGGAGAGTGTTCTTCACTTGAGTGGATGTTGTGAAGGGGTTGTTCTTCACCATGGAAAGGATTCTGTGATCATCCACCACTGTTGTCTTCCGTGGACGTCCAGGCCTTTTTGAGTTCCCAAGCTCACCAGTGCACTCTTTTTTTCTCAGAATGTACCAAACTGTTGATTTGGCCACTCCTAACATTTCTGTTATCTCTCTGATGGATTTCTTCTTTTTTTTCAGCCTCAGGACGGTCTGTTTCACCTCCATTGGGAGCTCCTTTGACCCCATGTTGTGTGTTCACAGCAACAGCTTCCAAATGCAAACGCCACACCTGGAATCAGCTTCAGACCTTTTAACTGCTTAACTGATGACAGGTTAATGAGGGAAGAGCCCATGCAGCCTTGTTATTTTTTTTTGCAGCCTTCTCAGTCAGTTGTCCAATTACTTTTGGTCCTTTGAAAAAGAGGCGGCTACGTATTAAAGAGCTGTGTTTCCTAAACCCTTGCTCCAATTTGGATGTGAATACTCTCAAATTACAGCTGAGAGTCTGCACTTTAAGCCCATATTGATTATATAATTGTATCCTGAATATGTTTTCGCAAACAGCTAAAATAACAAAACTTGTGTCACTGTCCAAATATTTTTGGACCTAACTGTACCAGGAACATGACGGGACCGCACATTTTATTTTTTGCTTACCGAGAAGCGAAGCAACCATTAAGTTTTGGGCCTCCATGAACACAAGCACCAACCAAGGCCTGCAACTTTAGGTTTTGTTTTAAGCAATTTTGGTTTTGCCAGTTTTAGGGGACAATATAGTCTGGTGTGTATATGGGCCCGCAAATTATATTTGAGTTTTGAATGAGTTTGAGTGAGGTTTTCTACCTTTATCCATTTTGAAGTTAAAGGAGTGTGTTTTCATTTATGTATTTACACTATTAAGAGTGTTTTTTTTCCCAAAAAGAGGTCAGTTTCATTTTTTATGGTTAAAGAACATTCCTATTTTTATTACCGCCGCCAAGGAGGTAATGTTTTTTACCAGGGTTTGTCTGTCTGTCTGTTTGTCTGTCTGTTACCAACATAACTCAAAAAGTTATGAATGGATTTTGACAAAATTTTCAGGAAAGGTGTGTAATGGCACGGGGAACAGATGATTAGATTTTGGTGATGATCTGAGAGTGCATACCTCCACCAAGGGCTTTGTTTGTATTTGTGAAGCAGGATTACACAAAAACTACTGGATGGATTTGGATGCAGTTTTTACCAGAGGTGGTTCTTGGCCTACAGAGGAACCCATTATATTTTGGTGATGATCTGAGAGTGCATACCTCAGCCAAGGCTCTTATCTTCTCACAGTGTGTTAGCAACAATACTCCAAAACTGATGGACAGACTTTGATGCAATTTTCACCACAAGTGCCTATAGGCCTACACACAAACCCATTACATTTTGGAGGTGATCCATGAGAAACAGAAGGAGCCTTGGCGGAGGTATGCGCTCTATGAGTGCTTTTCCAGTTTATTTTCTGTTTCAATCAAAACTCCTTATTTTTCTAAGTAAATAATTGAGATTATTTTTTATATAAAACTGAGTTGTGTGACTTTATTGCACGCATTGAGAGTGAATAATTTAAGGCTAAGGAGACAATTTTAGTTTAAAACCTCTTATTAAAGCTACACAGAATTAATCTCATAGTGAAAACTTGTAAGTGTGCACTGTTAAAAAAAGAGAGAGCGAAGATAATAATTAAAACTGAATTAAACAGGGTTAACACAGCAGAGTTTAAAAGAACCCAAAAGTCCTCCCTTATTAATTGACTATTGAAGGAAGTGCTACATAATAATCTGACAATTACATGTAAGAGACAGTTAGTTACAACTAACGAGCTAAGAGTTACCTAGCTTAGTTAGCTCAATGGCTATCCAGAGAAGGTGTGTTGTAATGTGATTTAAAATGAATACATACCTGAGTGGAAATGTAGAGAGCACACACTGGTTGATTCTGGGATGTTGAGTTTTTTACATTGTATTGCGGATAGCCAGGCCATCCAGCGTCTCTTTGTTATCTCACTCAGCTGATCTCCCTCTCTCTGTCTCCACAAAGGAAAAGGATAGAATGTAATCCCTTCAGTTAATTTCTTTTTTGTGTGCTGGTTATGGGAGCTGCTAGTACAGCCCATTACACACAATATTTCATCCTTGATGATTTACAATGAAAACACAATAGCCATCAAAAAACCCGCTTCTCCTCCTCCTTCTATGATGCTCCGACTACTCTCCCAGCATGGCCAGAAGGAGGCCTTAGAGGGCTGACCCGCTCTGAATCACTACAGACCCTGGACCCCCACTGGACCTCGTCGGACTCCGACTGGGTTATAGCTGCATCCGCGTCGGACCCCGATTGGGTCAACTCGAACCCTGATTGGGTCACAGCCGCACCCGTGCTGAACCCCCACTGGACCTCGTCGGACCCCGATTGGGTCGCAGCCGCACCCCCACTGGACCCCGACTGGGTCACCTCGGCCCACGAGTCGGACCCCAACTGGGTCAGGACGGACCCCGATTGGGTCACCGCTGCACCCGCATCGGACCCCGGCTGGGTCAGGACGGACGTTGGACCCCGACTGGGTCACCTCGGCCCACGCGTCGGACCCCTACTGGGTCGGCACTGCACCGGTGACGACCTCCATCCCTGAACCTGGGACCTCCAGTCCCGTGACCTTGACAGATTCCAGACTGGTAACGCTGTGGAGAGGCTCAGAGAACAAGAGAGGACTGGGATCAGTTCCACCGGCAGCGCCAGAGCCCAGCGAGACGAGCTCAGGTGCAGCAGACGGCTGCCCCTCGCTCGCCCCCCCATGAGGCAGGCAAAAATGCTCTAACACACCATAAAGGAAAACAAGGAAGAGCACTTGCCTGCACTCGGGCTCTGGAGCCGTCCAGGACTTCGTCGATCCAGGTTCAGACAGACGCTCGTCGTCGGGCTCCCACTCGGCTGCGTCGGGTTCCACAGCCGGCCTGATGGTCTCTGCAGCTGGATCCTCTCGCGCTGACGTCCACGCCAATAACCCGTATGGCGTGGGGGCAGAGGACCCTCGACCTGCTGATTCGAGCTGCATCTCTGAGGAACCCTGGGGACGTTCACTCGTCGGCTCTGGCTCCTCACCGCAGTCCGTTCTCCTCCTCTGTCCAACACAAGGCTGCAGGGCCAGGATATCTCCCACAGCCGCAAGCCTCCCCCTCGTTCGACGGCATGGGACTGACGCCGAGGACCACTCCGCAGGAGGAAACACAGAGGCAGCAGGTTCAGTGTTACTGGCTACAGCTGGAGAAGGAAACTCGGGGAGCTGCGAACCCCGAGCTTCACCCCCAGGAGTCGGACAAGACAGATCACTATGATGGATAGGTAAGTGAAATTGAACTTGCCTGTCTCCTGCAGGGAAGATGGTGCCAGCTGTAGAGGACGTTGCTCCTTCCCTCGCTCGCTGGATGGTAACACAGGACCCATGGACGGAGCTCACCGGCACAGGACTCAGCTCACTCTCAGCAGCTGGCTGATTGAGCGGATCATTCCGGTGGCCCGGAACTGGATCCGGAGCAGGAGCTTGCTGAAGACGTGCTCGGCCGCGACGCCAACTCCTCCGCCGGCCCCCAGATGGTGCGAACTCCAGGACTGGATCAAGGACGGGATCAGGATCCGTAGGCCAAGAGCAGGAGTGCCTCTTCTCCTGCTTCACGCCGCGTTCCTCCTCCAGCATCAGGAATATCTCACGTTGCGTGGTGATATCCTCCCTCCTCGCGTCGACTTCTGGGTGGTCGGCGTAGCAGGGAGAGAGATGAGGAAGAACGTCTTCAGCAGCGTCTAGGTACCAATGTATGCCGTGATGGTAGTCCAGCAGGGAAGCGGAGATGAGCATCTCATCCACGACTTCCAAGACGCCTGTCAGCTCGTGGCACGGACTCCCAGCGTGGACCCTCCGCGACGGCATTCCTCCCACACACACAGTACCCAGATGGAAACAGCAACTGTCCAAAAAAACTCAAACTCACTGGTGAATTGCGTCTCGGGTTGGCGTCACCGTAAACGCCGTTTTGGCAGCAGTTTACTGTCATGGGTGGCTCTCGCGAGCCACCATAAGACGCCACACAGTCACCAGTGAGTTCAGTGAGTTTTATTAACGGTGAAAATAGTGACAACACAAGCTGCTGAGACAATGACACTAGAGTCTACTCACAACAGGAGGCATAGTGCTAAACAGCTCTACAGGTCCATAGCAGGAGACGGTCATACACAAGGCAGGCAAGGTTGGTGAAAATAATAATTTCACCAGCTGCTAAGGCAGAGACACACAGAGATCGATACACACCGGGAGGGGTAAGGCTATACAGCACACTTACTAGTTCCGGAGAACGACGGTCAAGCCAAAGGCAGACGTGGTACGAATAAGTATCGTGCATCCGTAGCGTGACGGAGTGTAACAGACACTGCTGCAAGGATGTGATCGCCAGCGAGGGTAGAAATAGTCCTAGCACTAACGACCACAAATGCAGCACAGCTGTTCAGGGTTTGACAGCTGAGCGGAAGCCTCCCCGAGCACTATCACAATAAGAGCTCGGAGAGCTAGAATAATAATGCCGCTATCAAACCCTGACAAGAATAACCCGAGCACCAAGACCTAGTGCTCGGGTCATGACAGTTTTAGGACAACCTGATAATAAAGAGTTACAATAATCTAATCTAGAGCTAACAAAAGCATGGATTAGTTTCTCTGCATCACTCTGAGACAAGATGCTCCTAATCTTGGCAATATTATACAAATGATAGAACACAGTCTTAGAAACAAGTTTAATATATGAATTAGAAAACAGATTTTGATCAAAAATAACTCTGAGGCTCCTTACAAAACTATTTGTCATGATCCGTGTGCTGATTCTGTCTGCACTCGGGTTGTCCGGTAGTTTCCCGTCCTCTTCTCTAGCTCACCTCTTGGCCTCCAGGCTTTTATTTTGACAGCGTCTCAGAAGTGTTTCTGGCTGTCAGAAGCCAAGCTCCGCGGGACAGCTAGATCCCAATCAGCCGATGACTCCATCCGCTGATCAATCTGTCAAGCACTATTTAAGGGAGCAGCTCTGTTTGCTCGGGGCTGCGACCTCGTCGAACATTCCTTCATCTACCCTCCGTTCCTGTAAGTGTATTTCCTGTGAATCTGTATTCCTGTATCTGAGTTGTAACTTAGTTGTGTTTTTGCCTCCCGTGGCTCATTATTTTGTCATTTGTCCTTTGTTAATAAATTATGCAAACTCATCGGCTGGCATCCGGTGTCTCATTGATGGCTCGTGAGGGCCATCGTTGACAGTAGGTCGCAGCCAAGAGAGACGCCGGTGACCGTGAGTTTGCTTTTGGACTTGAATTTTTTCCCTTCTCCGGGGAGCTCATATCGCTCGGTATGTCCGCTCTCGAGTGTGGGTATTGTCCCGAGTGGCTTCAGGAGGTAGACGGCCACCTGGCAGAAGCCCAGCTCCTCATGCCCACCTACGCAGCATACGAGCCCCTGGGTCTCGCTCAGAGAGCTTTATTAAAATGCCACCTAACCTCCTTTCTGGAGGGAAAAGAGCGAGTGATGTGGATTGTGTCACAACGTACACGGATAGAGAAGGTGCTCGAGAGGGCAGCCTCACCTCACCTCCTTCACCGGGAACAGCGTCCCCGACGAGGAGGGAGATCTGTGGACTGGAGGTAAATCCCGGCAGGAGGCCGATGGTGGGGCATCTCCATTCCTCGCCTCGGGAGTCAGCTCCTGTTGCCCGTCCAGCCCAGGTGCAGCGTTTCTCTGGCTTCTCCTCACCCTCTGCCAGTAAATGTCATCACACAGCCACCAGTAAGCCTCGGCAAGAACCCCGTCCGGATCCAGTTCCGGGTCGTCGGAGGAACTCTGCCTCCCAGTCAACTGCTTCTTCTGCGTTACATCAGGAGGGAATTCCCGCAGCCTCTCCCTCCGGGTCATCTGTCCCTGCTGTCCCGTCAGCTCCTCGTGCCCGGATTGCCTCGGCTGTCACCCCCTCCTCCTCGACGTTTTCCCCGGCTGCTGTGAGTGCCATGAGTCCTGCTTAGGCAAGGCCTGTCATCGATCCATCGCAAGCGGCTCCTCCTCGTCTTCCCGGGGGGCCCTCCATCACCGTCCAGCAGGGGAAGGGAGGAACCAAGTCCACTGCAGTGGGTTCTATCGGTCCTCAATGGATCAGGCAAGTGACTCTTCATTCTTTTCCTTCACTGGGTGAATTGCCTTGCTTGATTCCTGGGGGTGGAGTTTGGGGTTCACAGTCCCCTGAGCTTCCTTCACCTGCTGCAGTAACTAATTATGGACCTGCTACCTTTGTGTCTCCTTCCCCTGAGCGTTCCACGGCTAAGCCGCCGGACGAGGAGGGAGCCTGCAGGCCTGGAGAGCCTGGTTCCAGCCCCGCAGGCACGACATGGACAGAGGAGGAGGGCGGACTGCCAGCTGGAGCCTGTGCCAATGACGAAGCATCCCCAGGTCTCCATGGAGGAGCAGTTCGACCCAGCAGGTCGAGGATCTCCTGCCACCACGCCATGTGGGTCGTTGGTGTGGACGTCAGCGTTGGAGGGTCCTCAGACTGTGGAGACCATCATGCCAGCTGCAGAGCCTGCCGTAGCCGAGTGGGAGCCAGAGGACGTCCTTCTTTGTCCTGTACGGCGACAGAACTTGAGATCAGGCAAGTGTTCTACTTTGTCTTCCTTCTTTCTACTCTGGAGCATTTTTGCCTGTCTCTCGGGGAGACGAGCCGGGTGCAGCTGTCCATTGCATCTGAACTTGACTCGCCGGGCTCTGCCGCTACCAGTGATCCTGATTCCGGTTCTGTTCCCTCTCCTGAGCCTTCTCCCAGGGTTGCCGGTGATGAGTCGGTCCTGGTCTCAGCTCTGAAGGTTCGGGGTTCGGGGTTGGAGGTTGTCCTTGGTGCTGTTCCGACCCAGTAGGGCCCCATCGTGGGTGCAGCCGCGATCTGATCGGGGTCCATCGTGGGTGCAGCGCAGGCTCACCTGGGATCCAACAGGAGGACAGCGCCTGTTCTGGTGACGTTTGGAGGTGGAGCTGCAGATCCTCCGCTGAGCGAAGCCAGACTGGTCTCTCATCCTTTCCCCTATCCTTCTCCACTGGGTGCCATGGGGGTTCCCCGTATTCAGGTCGGCTCTCCCTCGCTATCTGTATCGGTAGGGAGGCCATCTCCGAGCTTTCCCCTCCGGCCCTGTTGGCCAAAAGACACGGGTCGGCCGCCCGGGAGACTGCTTCTCTGGTTCGGCGTTCCGGGTGGGCCAACTGCCTTGTTTGCTCAGCGACCTGGTCCGGCCGCCTGAGGTACTGTTTCTCCAGGCCTGGGACTGGGGAAGACCACCGGAATGAATCCTTTTTCCCCTATTGGCAATCTGGACGCTAGACGCAGGCAGACCACCTGAACTTGTTGTTTTTTTGACTTCGTTATGTTCTGCCTGTCGTCATCCCTGTTTTTCCCTCCTCTGTATGATTGGGGATGCTTTGTGTTTGGGGTTTGGACTTTTTGGAACTGTTTATCGCCGCTCTTTAGAGCGTGTTATTTTTTCCACTCCTCTGTAGTCTGAGGGTTGTTTTCTGTGCCCGTTATTTGGCCTATATCTCCGCTCTGTGCATGTTTTTTTTTTTTGTACTCTGTATTTGGTGATGTGCCTGTCTGTCCATCCTTGTTGAACTATTGCATGTCTCCGCCAGGTAGTGTGTGTTTTTTTTTTCCTTTCCTCCTGTGTGGTATTTGTACGCTGAACTGCATGTATCGCTGCTCTGTGCCATGAGTTTTTTTTCTTTTTCTCTCCCCCTGTTATTATGGGACATGCTGCAATTTTGTGCCTGCATTGAATTTCTGTCTTCTGAGGTTCTACTTGTCATTTTGAGTTTTTTTTTTTTTCTTTTCTGTGATTAGGTTGGATTCTGGCCCTCCTTGGCCTTTTTCCCCCTTCCTCCCTCCCTGGGGCAGTCATGTGGACCTTCCAGGTGGGGGGGGTGGCGTAATGTTCCACCGCGTCTAGAATCCGCGTCGTGAACAGAGTGGACATGGGGCAACTGTCATGGTCCGTGTGCTGACTCTGTCTGCACTCGGGTTGTGCAGTAGTTTCCCGTTCTCTTCTCTAGCTCACCTCTTGGCCTCCAGGCTTTTATTTTGACAGCGACTTGGAGGTGTTTCCAGCTGTCAGAAGCCAAGCTCCGCGGGACGGCTGGATCCCAATCAGCCAATGACTCCATCAGCTGATCAATCTGTCAAGCCCTATTTAAGGGAGGAGCTCTGTTTGCTCGGGGCTGCGACCTCGTCGAACATTCCTTCATCTACCATCCGTTCCTGTAAGTGTATTTCCTGTGAATCTGTATTCCTGTATCTGAGTCGTACCTTAGTTGTGTTTTTGCCCCCCATGGCTCGTTATTTTGTCATTTGTCTTTTGTTAACAAATTATGCAAACTCATCGTCTGGCATCTGGCGTCTCATTGATGGCTCGTGAGGGCCATCGTTGACACTATTAAGAGAAAGAGTAATCGCATCCAAACTAAGAGTTTGATTTTGACCACAGAATACTACTAAGGAAACTGGAAAGGTTTGGGATAAGAGGGGTAGGACTGAGTTGGGTGGAAAGTTATTTAAGTAACAGACAACAATTTATACAAATTGGTGAGCACAAATCACCCTTCATGGACATCACTTGTGGTGTGCCCCAGGGGTCAGTTTTGGGACCCAAACTCTTTATTTTGTATATAAATGACATATGCCAAGTATCAAAAATTCTGAAATTTATTTTGTTTGCGGATTACACAAATATCCTTTGCACTGGTGAGAATTTGCAGCAGGTTTTAGAGGTGGTCACAACTGAAATGAAAAAGTTGACGCAGTGGTTCAACAAAAATAAATTATCTCTAAATCTAAAAAAACCCAAAGATTATGTTGTTTGGAAATTATAAAATAAATCATGAAACAATGGTAACGATAGATGATACCAGAATAGAAACAGTACAGGAAAATACGTTTCTGGGGGTGACGGTAGACAATAAAATCTGCTGGAAACCTCACATCAGTCACATCCGGGCCAAGTTAGCAAAATGTATAGGGATACTGGGGAAGACAAGACGCATCTTGGACTATAAATCATTGGTCTTACTGTACAATTCACTGTTTCTACCTTATCTTAACTACTGTGTAGAAGTCTGGGGAAACACCTACAAGACCAACCTACAGTCAATATGCACATTACAAAAAAGAGCTATAAGGATAATAAATAATGTAGGATATAGAGACCACACCAATTCGTTGTTTTTAAAGTCACATGTCATAAAGTTCATCGATTTAGTTAAATTTAAGACAGCACAAGTAATGTACAGGGCAATTAATAATCAACTCCCAACTAATATACAAAAAATATTTTAAAAAAAGAGACAATGATCATAATTTGAGAGGAGACTTAAACTTTACAAAACCCAAGATACAAACAACCAAGAAAAGTATGTGCATATCTGTCTGTGGGGTGGAATTGTGGAACAGTCTGGAGCCGGAACTGAAACTATTTACAAACAGAAATCAATTCAAAAAGAGGTATAAAAATTATTTGCTGAAAGGATATATGTTAGAAGGGTAGTATTTATATGTACGATTCACTATGCTCACTCTGGGACATTATGGGACACTATGGAATGGTGGGTGGGACAGCACTGTGTATATCTGTGTTGTTTGAGGCTGGTTTTGATGTATGGACATCAATGTATGTTAAGATGGATGGGTGTTAATGTCGATATGTAAAAAATACAGTAAATTGTTTACTTGGGGTCTTAAAGGTGGTGATTTGTATATAATTCACATGGGTGTATTTATGGAAAAGAGGAGATGGCATTAATAAGTGTTCACTTCTTCCTTCTCCCTTTCGAACACTGTATACTGTTACTTTATTGCATTTGTCATTTGTTTTGTTTTTGTTATACTTTTTTGTTCGAAATAAAGTATCTATCTATCTATCTATCTATCTGGAAAGGTATTTATAAGGTTTTTTGGACCAACAAGAATGACTTCAGTCTTATCTGAATTTAATAGCAGGAAATTGCAAGTCATCCAAGCTTTAATTTCCTTAAGACAGGCTTCTAACTTGGCTAATTGATTACTATCATCTAGCTTCATTGAAAGGTATAATTGTGTGTCTGCATAACAATGAAAATGTATACAGTTCTTTCTAATAATGCTCACTAGTGGAATCATATATAGTGTTAACCGTTCCTGCTTCTGGTCTCCTAACCGTGGTTGGGGGACGCAGGGGAGATCTGTCTTCTCCAGGGCCGGAGGCGCTTTTCCTCCTCCGGGGTCAACTCCCGAGTAAAACCTCACTCTTGTTAAACAGGATATGGTGGTACACAGAGGCACAGGCCGTATTGCTGAAGCGTTGGGGCTTTATTTACAGACTGCAATATTGTTAGCAACCATTTCTACCTGCTCCGGTCGCCTCGCTCTCTGTCTCTCATCCGCCCAAAATCACACACACCGTTCACTCGTCGGGGCCGTTCCACACACACTGGGGCGCGCCTCGGCTGCGCGCACGCACTCACTCACGTTCACACACTGAGCTGTCCTTTCTAAACACCTGCATTAGGCACATCTTACAACACTACCCCCACCATGGATTGGCAATTAACACTAATTCCATTCCATTTAAACCATATAAAATTGGTACACACTCTCTACATTTGTACACCTAGCAGTAGCAGTAGCAGTGTCCAATATACAACAGGGATTCAAATAGGTAGGTAGTAGTAGTAGTAGATTAGTTTATTTGACAGGGACAGTGCAATAAACATAGACAATTAATCAAAGACAATCAATCTGATGTGTTGCACATAGAGTGTATAGCTATTAGCTAATTTGCAACTCTTGTCCCTGGATGGGCTTTAGAAAAAAGAATCAAGATAAAAAATATACACAATAACCACATACATCAATGCAGAAAAATTATAAATACACAATTATAAATATTATAAATATTATAAATACACAAATATAACAGCCTGACTCACATTTAACATAAATATTATAAATATTATAAATACACAAATATAACAGCCTGACTCACATTTAACACATATAACATAACTCACATTTGCCTATTTCAGGCCTTCCTCCCTCCGTCACTCACTATAAACAAACACATTTATTCCTTCCCTTCATTCACTCTCACTTTGCAGACAAATAATTCATACATGAGTACATTCTTGTTTATTTTTCAGCCAGTTTTTAACATTTTTAGTGAATGTTTTAAAGTCCGTTATTATTTTAATTTCATTTGGCATTGTGTTCCAGATGTGACTGCCCTTTATAGAGAAAGCTGTTTGTCCAAATGTGGTTCTGCGGTGGAATATTTTACAGTTATTGTTAACAGAACTCCTGGTGGCTCTGCTGCTGTCCTGTCTTTGGATGAAACCAGCAAGTGGCTCGGGTGCTGATTTATGGAAACATTTGAACGTTAATTTCAGAAGACAGAGGTCAATGAAGCTCTCAAAACTCAATAGGTTGTATTTTTTTAAAACATTACAGTGATGCCACCTAATGGGCTTTTTGTCCAAGATTTTTAGGGTTTGATTATATAATGAACCTATATGTCTTATTGTGGAAGGGGCTGCTTGAGCCCAGACTGTCAAACAGTATGATATATGAGAAAAAACCATAGAATGCATATACAGTGCAGCTGCTTCGTAAGGTAGGTTACGAGTGTCTATGCAGTGGTAAAACTAGCTCATTTGGCAGTGAAAACATGAGGGACAAATCCTTGGAATACCATTGTTTCTAATTAAACAAGGAGGTACATTACATTCTGAAAACCTATTTCTAGGCGACTGGGAGTATTACTGAACAACTAATCAGTATACAATACATTCAAATGGAATCAAGTGCATGTGGGTATATGAAAGCATTGTTACTTCAGCTTTTTTTTTTTTTCAAACAAACATATAGAACATTATAACTAGAGTCCAAAAATGTGAACTGGAGAATCTCTAGTGCAAACAGGAACTACCACAGTTGGCTCACTCAGTAACCCAGTCCCCGTAACGGTCCGGTCCTCTGCGCCGACGTTTGGGCCGTGACACGTGCTGAGCCTGATGGTGTGGTTCTCCCACCGCACCCCCACCATGGCCAAATATCACATGGGAAGGAGTGGGTGGAAGAGACCCGATCACATTGGGGGCATTAGCAGGTGGAGTGGACGGCCGGGAACTGCTGGGGCCATCACTGGAGGCGGTAGCAAACAGGTTGTACAGGCTGAGGTCCTGGTCTGCTGGGTCCCCGTCCACAGCTGGTGGCAAATTGCGCGGGGCTGCCGAATGGCGCGAACAAACCCTCTCCATCAACAGGTGCGCCCGCGCAGCTCTCATCACACAGAAATGGGCCACAATGTCCACACTTCGTCTCAGCCCGACATTCATGAGCCCTCACAGCACCTCGTCTGCACTCCTGACGATTAGCCAGCGACATGAACGGGTTTGAGCAGTTAGTTTCTTGTTCGTAGGTATTGGCGGGATAGCAAGCGGCTGCCATGTCTCATTAGCTTAGCTGCCATCACAGTCACTCGGCCCAGCTGCCACTGTCCTTTTCTTCGGTACTCACCACCCTCTTAACAACGTGAGAATCCCTTTGTGGTCGCCAGTGTTAACCGTTCCTGCTTCTGGTCTCCTAACCGTGGTTGGGGGACGCAGGGAAAATCTGTCTTCTCCAGGGCCGGAGGCAGCTTTTTCCTCCGGGGTCAACTCCCGAGTAAACCTCACTCTTGTTAAGCAGGAGATATGGTGGTACACAGAGACACAGGCCGTATTGCTGAAGCGTTGGGGCTTTATTCACAGACTGCAATATTATTAGCAACCATTTCTAAATGCTCCGGTCGCCTCGCTCTCTGTCTCTCATCCGCCCAAAATCACACACACCGTTCACTCGTCGGGGCCGTTCCACACACACCTGGGGCGCACCTCGGCTGCGCGCACGCACTCACTCACGTTCACGCACTGAGCTGTCCTTTCTAAACACCTGCATTAGGCACATCTTACAACACTAAACTAAAAAGAATAGGGCCTATCACAGATCCATGTGGAACTTCTTGATTGAGCTTTGAGTTGGAAGAAAACTCATTATTGACATGAACAAACTGGAACCTATCAGACAAATAAGATCTAAACCACTGCAACGAAGTTCCATTAAGTCCAACATGGTGTTCTAATCTATCAAGTAGAATATTATGATCAATAGTAGCTGCACTAAGGTCTAAAAGGACAAATACAGAAGCAAGTCCATTATCAGATGCGATAAGGAGGTCATTAGTGACCTTCACTAAGGCTTTTTCAGTACTATGATGGATTCTTAACCCAGATTGAAACTCTTCAAATAAACCATTTCCCTGCAAGTGGTCAAATAATTGTGTAGCAACAACTCTTTTTAAGATTTTTTGAAATAGAAGGCAGATTAGAGATTGGTCTATAGTTAGCTAAAACTCCTGGATCCAGCGTTGGCTTTTTGAGCAAGGGTTTTAATAACAGCAGTTTTAAAAGCCTGCGGTACATGGCCTAATGTTAATGAAGAATTGATTATTTGAAGAATAGAGCTACCAATAAATGGGAAGACTTCTTTAAATAACCTGATAGGAATAGAGTCTAAAAGACAAGTTAAAGGCTTGGATGAGGAAATCATTTTATCTAACTCTGTCATAGTTATAAATTGACAGCTTAAGTGCACAATGCAGCAGCACAGGAAGGGACCACACAAGGGGGCACATTTGACAATTTATTAAATAGAAAAAGACCGCTCTGCTAGAGAAACAGCAACTCGCCAGAGGAATCACCCGAGGAGAGAAGACGAGAGCAGTTAGAGGAGGAACGGAGTACGGGGAAATGGGCGAGCCAAATTGCCACTTACTTGGGGTTCTAAGAAAGGACCGGCAGGACTCCAGCAGGGAATAGATGAACCAGTAGTGTGGGGAAATGAGCTGATGGTGCCTGACCGGGTGGAGGTTGAAAGCCGAGGGATTTGTAGAGTTGTGGCAGGAAACCGTGCGCAGCCCTGGAAACACACCTGCACGATGGCAGCAATCTGAGAAAGAGAATAAGGCGAGATTAGGCAGTGTGTCTAAACTAGCGATATATCAAACCTGCTTGTCTTGATCGGGCAGTATACCCAGACGAGCCAGCGTAGAATGCACGGAGAGAGCCTCCTTAAGTATGCAGGCTGATGAGCGGGTGCAGGTGTGTCTTCTGCCTCAGGTGGAGTGATGAATTCACAAAGGTAAGACGGGACGGGAGGGGCGTGCTCTCGCTGCCCATGACAAACTCTAAAAGGTCAATTGGAGTAAACTCATCCAAACAGACATCATTTGAAGGAGCTGTAGTAGTTAATGTATTTAATTTAACGGTGGGAAGAATCTGACTGATTTTATTTCTGATAGATGAAATTTTATGATTGCAAAAGTTCATAAAGTCCTGACTAGTAAGCTCTAAGGGAATGCTAGGACTGCCTCTTTGTCAGCATGGCTGCAGTGCTGAAAAGAAACCTGGGATTATTCTTGTTCTCTTCTATTAATGCGCAATATTAGCTTGTTCTAGCTTTCCAAAGAGATTTTTTTTTTTTAATATAAATTAGAAGATGATTTCTCCATGCTAAATAGATTTCATCTAATTTAGTGGAGTGCCATTTTCTTTCTAATTGATGAGTCTTCTGTTTTAAGCTACAAGTTTCTGTGTTGAACCAAGGAGTTACAAATCTCTGATTAGACTTTTTCTTTTTAAAGGGGCCACCATGTCTAGAGTCTATGCAGAGAAGCTGTAACACTATCTACCATGCTATCAATTACAAAAGGGGCAAGCTCTTCATAGCTTATCTCCGTTGTATTGACACATGGCATAGAAGAAACAATCTGCATAAATTTGGTAACAGCATCATCTGAGAGGAATCTACTGAAGAAATATTTTTCTTTAGGAGCCAAATAGTCAGAAATAGTAAAATCAAAGGTTAACATAAAATGGTCTGACAGTACAGGGTTATGAGGAGACACTATCAAATTTTCTGATTCTATGTCATATGTCAGGACAAGGTCCAGTGTGTGGTGGAGATAATGGGTAGAATTTCCTACTTTATGAAAAAAACCCATTGAGTCTAATATTCAATTAAATGCCATATTAAGGCAATCACTATCTACATCTACATGTACATTAACCTGCTGAACTCCGGGATTCCGCAGGCGGTCACGTCTCTGCGTCATAGTGCGTCTCAGTGCGCAGTGAAAAAAAAAAAAAAAGCTGCTTTTCCGTTCTTCCAGTACAGACACAGCCGCGAACAGAAAGCCAAAGGAGTGTTTGATTGGTTTAGATTTGATTGACCTCTCATTCGACTAATAAGAGCCTTGAATTGGGTTTCTGAAACCTTGAAGAACCAATGACTGAAAACCTAGTAAGAAGGACCTACCTACCAACGACCGCGAATACAACTAGCCAATTGAAGCAGAGAAGTTCAACGATTGCAACGCGTGCATCCCCGTGCTTAAAATCTTTTTTGTCTAAGCCGCTGGGTCACCTTGAGACCTGTGTATAACGGTAGCGTTAGCCACTCTCAGCCGTTAGCCAGTCTTTTTTTATTACTACTGTTCTTATTTGTTTTGAAAAATGGTTCGCAAAAACCGCAATCATGGAAGCGGAGATGGTTTGACCGGGTCGGGTGACCAGAACCACGAGTCCGTAACAACCATACCAGCTTCATGTTCGTCTGACAATGAGGAACAGATGTTCGCCAACGACACTGCTGCTGTGGACAGGTAAGTGTTATAAGCTAAATTATTCTTTATCAATAAAAATAGTAATAAAAATGACTTTTGACCGATCGGTAATTACAACAGTCTGTCATGGCCACAAGTTTTTTTGTGCGCTGAGCTCCTCTGTAGCGGGGGGGGGGGGGGGTGTTATCCTCTACATTGCAGATATTTTAGTATAATTTTTATTGCACTGTAGGTTATTTTTTCTTGTAAAAAAAAGGCCACTCATTTTTATTTTTTATGTGGCATGTTTCTTTGTGTGTGGGGGGCTTGTTTGTTCATTCATTCATTCATGAATGAACAAACAACCCCACCACCACACACACACAGCCCTGAGTATCACCTTTCACTAGAGCCCAAGATGAAGCTTCTATTTTGAAGCATTCAAAAGTTATAGACGTTTTTCCAAACTGTGCCATTTGGCAAAGTTTGGCACAGTTCAAAGACACCTGGGAACAACCTGAGAAAAAAGCTGTGTAATATATTCATTTTTTGTGGTATTGTTACAAAATTTTGACCTCAGCTTGATAACACTTAGCTCTACATTTCTGTTGCATTTTCCAGCCAGTATCTGACAGCTGTGTGTTATTTCCAAGCATTTGTATCTAAAAAAAACACCCAGGCAAACTTTATTTTCTTCAAATTCAGTATGTTTAGATGACTGTAACTCAGTGGCAGGACTTAGAGAGATTATGACTGTTTTGCCAAAAAATTCAAAGTGTTTTCTTTTAAATGAGACCAACCCCATGAAGATGCTGCAAAGGGTTGAAGAACAGCTTTTGATTTACTTTGGGTATGTTATTTTTAGGCGTTTTTAGGGAAATTGACCAGAGTTCAAGGGGTTAAAGTCCCCTATTATAATTATTCTATCTGATTTAGGCACTAAATCTGCAAAGAATTTGGCAAATTCTTATAAAAACTCTGAGTAGGCTTAGGGAGGACAATAAACTATTGCAAATAAAACTGGGTTTAACCTAAAATTGCTAACATGCCCAATTCTGAGGACCAGGCCCTCAAAGGAATTATAACATGTTTTTTGGCTTTACATTAGCTAGTAATTTGGAATGGTAAATTGTCGCTACCCCTCCTCCATGACCAGAACTTCTGGGATTTTGACAGTTTAAATTACCAGAGAGAGTTGATTCATTTAAACCAACATAATCCTCTTGCCCTAGCCAAGTCTCTGTAAGGGATATTAAATCAATTTGATGATCAATTAACAGATCATGGACTAACAGAGACTTGGGAGTTAGTGACCTAATATTTAACAAACCACATTTACTTTTTAAATTATGAGGAGGAACAGGGGCCAAGTCATTAAATTTAGTGGCTTCATGTTTAATTTGAGTTTTACCAACTTTTTGTTTAATCACTTTGGGATGCTTATACATTATATTTTTATTTACTTTGGAGGGAGCAGACAATGATTCTCTGATGGGGAAGACAGGGGCTAAGTTAAGGGGTGGCGGATTAAGAGGAACTGCAGAGAGGCATGTAAGACTGCGACTCTGCTTCCTGGTCCCAACTCTGAGTTGTCAAGGTTTTGGAAATTTGGATAAAAATGATGCCAGATTGTTAGATTAAAGAGACACACCATCCAAAGTGGGATGGACACTGTCTCGTCTGATAAGACTAGGTTTTCCCCAAAATGAGTTCCAATTGTCTACGTAGCCCACATCATTTGCCGAACACCACACAGACAGCCAGCGGTTGAAGGATGACACGCGGCTAAACATGTCATCACTGGTCAGATTGGGGAAGAGCCCAGAGAATACTACAGAGGCAGACATCGTTTTGGCAAAGCGATACACCGGTTCCACACTAAGTTTTGTGACTTTCAACTGCCGGAGTCGGATGTCGTTAATGCCTGCTTGGATAACAGTTGTGGAGTATTCATAGTTACTTTTAGCCAGCATTTTCAAATTTGACTCGATGTCGCCTGCTCTGGCCCCGGGAATGCATTTGACTATGGTCGCTGGAGTCTCTAGGTTCACGTTTCTGACTATAGAGTTGCCAATGACCAGAGGTTTTTTCCTCAGTGGGTGTGTAGCTGAGCGGGGAAAAGTGATTAGAAACATGAACAGGTTGGTGGTGAACCAGGGGCTTGCGACTATGCTTACTTCTCACCGTCACCCACCCATTCTCTCCTGGCTGCTCAGGAGAGGTGGAAGCCAGGGGACGGCTAACAGGCCCTACGCTAGAGTGCTCCGCTGCAGCTAAGGGGAATCCGTCATAATTAACTGGCACTGACGGTGCAATGCAGCGGAGCCGAAATTCCATATCACACAACTTTGCCTCGAGTGCCTCAAAAAGACAACATTTATTACATTTACCATTAACACTAAAAGAGAAAGAGGTGTAGCTAAACACCTGACACAGAGAGCACACCAGAGGAGAAGGGGAAGGAGAGCTAGTAGCTATAGCTAATGGCTAACCGGAAGCTAACACAAACACCGATGAAAGGTGAACAGAAGGCTAAAGAGGATGATTAGATGACACTGAGTGTGCACACAGGTGCAAGAGGCTTGTTAAACAGAAGTGAGAGGTGATGGTAGATGGGAAAAAAAGGATTAAAATACAATTAAAGGCAATAATCCTCAGGAGAGTGAGGAGAGCTAACCACAGAGCAAACTACACCGACAGCCAGCAACACAGGAAGTGACAATACTGTTTTGTATGTAAACGGGCTGGTATTAGGTACCTATTTATTAACTCCATTTTATATTTACTTATTTTTGCAGGATGTTACTTGGGCTCTAAATATTTTATTGGGTTTTAGACCTTTGAGTTTTTAACCTCTTTGACTAGTTTTTAACTTTTAATATGACTCTTCTCTCTTACCTCTGGTTTTTCTCTCATCTCTTTGTCTTTTTATACCCTGATTGATGGAGCCTTGAGTATTTTTATCATGTTTATAGTCAATTTCATGTGTGCCTGTGTTTGTGTCTATGTTGAATGTAATTTGTGGCTTGTAAATATGGATGTCACCAGACTGCAAAACAAATCTACCTACGGGTACAAATAAAGGAACCTGAACCTGAACCTGAACCTGAACCTATTACCAAGATGGTGGCCAGGTTGGTTACAGGATAGACCAGGGTGGCCACTATCGGTTTCCGGTAGTGACGCCGCCCGAGGTATAAAAGAGTGGGTGGAAGAGGCTTGGCCTTGAGGTGAGACTTGCTCTTCATTGCTACAATTATGGACATAACAAATGGCGATGAGGTAAAAGCGGTAATGGAACGCTCTATTGCCAGCTTTCGGCCGTTCCTCGAGGCTCCGGGCGAGCCGCGCGTGCCGTGGCCTAGGTGGTTTGCTGCCTTTACCAACTACCTTGTAGCACTGGGTTTGGGAGACATGGAGAAGCCCTGTGCATGAGCTGTGATGGTCCATAATTTAGGAATGGAAGGGCAGAGGATTCTTGAAAACTTGGGCAGAGCGGACAGTTTTGACGATGTGGTACAGCTAATGGCGCGCTACTTTAAGGAGCCAGAGAACGTCATCGTGAAACGCATTCAATTTAGACAGCACCGCCAGCGGTCGGGAGAGCCCATGGGAAGATTCGTGGCAGAGCTCCGAGAGCTGGCGAGAGAATGCAGATTCAGGATCCTGGAGGACGAAATGGATCGGGACCAGTTGGCAGAGCACGCTTGTTGCACGGCGGCCCAGTCCAGGTTGTTAACGCACCCAGGAGAGATGACGTTAGCGGAGGCCGTCGAGCTCGCTCAACAGTACGAGGCAGCAGAGACCATCACGAGGGGTCTAACTGAAGGGGCCCCTCTGGAGAAGAATGCGTCTTGCGCTGAGGCACTGCGTCTGGACCCTTGTAATGGCGAGTGCGGAGAGGATGATTTTGCCTCCGTGGTCAGGATAAGGTCTGCCCCTGGTATGCCAAAATGTTATGGATGTGGGTCCACTGAGCACCGCTATAAGTCCAGAGTGTGCTCGGCGAAAGGAAAGCATTGTGGCAAATGCAGGTTGTTAAACCATTTTGCCAGGGTGTGCGAAAACTTCGTACACAGGAGCCGTAGGAGAGATCCAGGTGCTGCGCAGAAGACTCCCACCGTTGTGCACACCGTCTCCCCAGAGACGACAGAAAGGACTGGCTGCAACATTACGTTGGATGGAGTCGAGGTCCCGCTCTTAGTGGACACGGGAGCAGTAATCTCAGTCCTGAATCTTGAAACCATGGGCAGACTGTTTCCCCACCGACAAATAAGAAGGCAGCGAGTGGAGTATCATGGTTATGGGCGGAACAGGTTGGCTATATTGTGCTATGAGGAAATGGAGGCCCGATATAAGGACAGTGTGGCACCCAGCGCTTGCATCAACATCGTCTGCGTCCGGCATTAACGTTATGGGTTGCCACCTCTTTTACAGCCTTGGGTTCTCCATCACGAACGTCTCTGGTAAGGAGTGGTCTGGGTGCGGACTGTGGAGCCGACCTGTTCCTGCTTTGGAGAGTGCTGAGGTGTGGGATCGGGACTGGACGGTCGCCATGCGGAGACCTCTCGGGATAGACCCGATGGTGTCACGCAGGCTGCCCTGGAGGACGGTGCTGGACATCACGGCGGGACCCCTGATGAGGCTCATCAGGACGAGGTGCCAACGCCGGGAGAAAACGGGGCTAGACCGCGGAGTGTGGTTATCATAAAGCGCTCCCAGCGATGACCTGCCAAGAGAAGACCCGGGAGAGCCCGCGAGTCGAAGCCGCTGGAGTCGGGGGCCAGTCACAGGATCAGTGATCTGATGAAAAGGAAGTGGGCTCCCTCGAAGACCAAGGCTGATGCTCGAGTACACAGAGATCACAGTCCATGCCAGCAGCAGGACAAACGGAGGCGGTTCCAGGTGGAGCCCGGTCGGATGGAGGAGTTTGGGTGCAGGTCTATCCATGTCTGGATACATTCTAGGAATCTGAGGCTGCCGGAGGTGGAGAGGAGACGACGCAGCAGGAGCCACGAAATGAAGGGATGGAGACGCCTTGAAAGGGATCCATCCAGGGACTGACGGTTTTATTTTGCATGTTTGTCTCATTTCTCCAGTCTTGTTTTATGTTAGGTTTTCCTATTTGGTGCCCCGGTAAACTTCATAAAAAAAAAAAAAGGAAAGCCGAATAGAAGGGAAGATATGAGAATTTGAGCCTTTGTGTGGTGTTTTTCTATTATGTCATTGGTATTTGTTTGTGTGTTTTAACTATTGGGGCTCAGCTAAGTATATTCATTTGTGCAAAGTTATGTGCTATTTAGTAAAATTTTATTGAAATATTGTTTAAAGTGCCCAGTTTTGGGGAATTGGATATGCTCAACCCTAGTGAACTGAGTTAAATTGAGATATAATTAGTCTGGCTGATGGCCTCTCTCTGTGAATGTATGTTTGTATTTTTCTGGAGTTTGCCTGGCATGCCTGGTATTAATTGGGTTGACTATTTGTGTGAATTTGGTTTAATTGAATTGTTTTATTTGAATTGCCCCTTTTTATACATCTTTACTCTGTGTGCCCAGGGTGGGGTGGGAGTTGGGGTGGGGGCTGCCTGTAGGAAATGTCTTGTGTTTTATTGTATGTATTGTTTAGTGTGTTAGGGGGTTATTGTCAGTTAGAAACAAGGCCTAATTTTATTTTGTTTACATTTCCCTGTTCCAAGCAGCAGAATAATCCACTCAGCCGTGTAGGGGGAGCTGGTGGTCTACCCAGCCCCTCAGCCTTAGTTGTGTGAGTGGATAGGTGTTTTGTTCATTTCTTGTACATATTTTGGATTAGTGCTTGTGTCAGGTGTTAAATTTGGGGAGGTTATTTGTGTGCTTGGCATTTTTTTTTTGGGGGGGGGGGGGTTATGTATATAAACGGGCTGGTATTACTAAGATGGCGGCCGGGTTGGTTACGGTCTAGACCGGGGTGGCCACTACCGGTTTCCAGTGGTGACACCGCCCGAGGTATAAAAGAGTGGGCGGAAGAGGCTCAGCCTCTTTCGTCGTGAAGCCACCTGGCCAGCAGGAGAGTGCCGTAAGCCTCTGTATATAGCTATATTGCATATTTAATAAACCTTGTTAACTGAGGTGAGACTCGCTCTTCATTGCTACAATTATGGACATAACAAATACGTTACCACAGGAAGCGTCCAATCCACCACAGGAAGCGTGGTGGATTGGACGTTCAAGCCTCGGTTGTACAATACTTCAAATGGTAAGTCCCATATCCACGCCGGCATTAATGACGTCTGACTCCGGCAGTCGGGAGTCACAAAAATCAATGTGGAATCGGTGTGTGACTTTGCCAAAACAATGTCTGCCTCTGTAGTATTCTCTGGGCACCCTCCCCAATCTGACCAGTGATGACATGTTTAGCCGCTTGTCATCCTTCAACCACTGGCTGTCTGTGTGGTGTCCTGCAAACAACGTGGGCTACATAGATAATTGGAGCTCATTTTGGGGAAAACCTGGTCTTATTAGATGAGACAGCGTCCATCCCACTTTGGATGGTGCGTCTCTTTAATCTAACAATCTGGCATCATTTTTATCCAAATTTCCAAAACCTTGACAACTTGGGACCAGGAAGCAGAGTCGCAGTCTTACATGCCTCTCTTCATCCGCCACCCCTCAACTTAGCCCTGTCTTCCCCATCAGAGAATCATTGTCTGCTCCCTCCAAAGTAAATAAAAATATAACGTATAAGAATTCCAAAGTGATGAAACAAAAAGTTGGTAAAACTCAAATTAAACATAAAGCCTCTAAATTGAATGGTTTGGTCTCTGTTCCTCCTCATAATTTAAAAAGTAAATGTGGTGTGTTAAATCTTAGGTCTCTAACTCCCAAGTCTCTGCTAGTCCATGATCTGTTAATTGATGATCAGATTGATTTAATATCTCTTACAGAGACTTGGTTAGGGCAAGAGGATTATGTTGGTTTGAATGAATCAACTCCCTTTGGTTATTTAAACTGTCAAAATCCCAGAAGTTCTGGTCATGGAGGAGGAGTAGCAACAATTTACCATTCCAAATTACTAGTTAATGTAAAGCAAAAAACACGTTATCAATTCTTTGAGGGCCTGGTCCTCAGTATTGGGCATTTTAGCAATTTTAGGCTAAACCCAATTTTATTTGTCATAGTTTATTGTCCTCCATCAACCTACTTAGAGTTTTTATCCAAATTTGCCAAATTCTTAGCTGATTTAGTGCTGAAATCAGATAGAATAATTATAGTATGGGACTTCAATATACATGTAGATGTAGATAGTGATTGCCTTAATATGGCATTTAATTCAATATTAGACTCGATGGGGTTTTCTCACAAAGTAGGAAATTCTACCTATTATCTCCACCATACACTGGACCTTGTTCTGACATATGGCATAGAAATAGAAAATCTGGTAGTGGCTCCTCATAACCCTGTACTGTCAGACCATTGTCTGTTAACCTTTGATTTTACTATTTCTGACTATTTGGCTCCTAACGAAAAATATTACTACAGTAGATGCCTCTCAGATGATGTTGTT
The DNA here is from genome assembly GCA_020510985.1 of Pholidichthys leucotaenia. Classification (NCBI taxonomy): domain Eukaryota; kingdom Metazoa; phylum Chordata; class Actinopteri; order Cichliformes; family Pholidichthyidae; genus Pholidichthys; species Pholidichthys leucotaenia. The sequence goes on from CM035838.1 coordinate 413,720,040, forward strand.
ACCAAATTTATGCAGATTGTTTCCTCTATGCCATGTGTCAACACAGCGGAAATAAGCTATAGACAGCTTTCTCCTTCTGTAATTGATAGCATGGTAGATAGTGTTACAGCTTCTCTGCATCAGACTCTAGACTTGGTGGCCCCTTTTAAAAAGAAAAAGTCTAATCAGAGATTTCTAACCCCTTGGTTCAACACAAAAACTCGTAGCTTAAAACAGAAGACTCGTCAATTAGAAAGAAAGTGGTGCTCCACTAATTTAGATGAAATCGTTTTAGCTTGGAGAAATCATCTTTTAATGTATAAAAAATCTCTTAGAAAAGCTAGAACGAGTTACTATTCTGTTTTAATACAAGACAACAAGAATAATCCCAGGTTTCTTTTCAGCACTGTAGCCAGGCTGACAAAGAGTCAGGACTCTGTCAATCCTAGCATTCCCTTAGAGCTTACTAGTCAGGACTTTATGAACTTTTTCAATAATAAAATTTTATCTATCAGAGATAAAATCAATCAGATTCTTCCCACCATTAACTTAAATACAGTAACTACTACAACTCCTTCAATTGATATCTGTTTGGATGAGTTTACTCCAATTGACCTTTTAGAGTTAGACAAAATAGTTTCCTCATCCAAGCTTTCAACTTGTCTTTTAGACCCTATTCCTACCAGGTTATTTAAAGAAATCTTCCCACTTATTGGTAGCTTTATTCTTCAAATAATCAATACTTCATTAACTTTAGGCCATGTACCGCAGGCTTTTAAAATGGCTATAATTAAACCCTTACTCAAAAAGCCAGCGTTGGATCCAGGAGTTTTAGCTAACTATAGCCCAATCTCTAATCTCCCTTTCATTTCAAAAATCTTAGAAAGAGTTGTTGCTACGCAATTATTTGACCACCTGCAGGGAAATGGTTTACTTGAAGAGTTTCAATCTTGGTTTAGAATCTATCATAGTACTGAAACAGCCTTAGTGAAGGTCACTAATGACCTCCTTATTCCATCTGATAATGGACTTGTTTCTGTTCTTGTCCTTTTAGACCACAGTGCAGCTTTTGATACGATTGATCATAATATTCTACTTGATAGATTAGAACACTATGTTGGACTTAATGGAACTTCATTGCAATAGTTTAGATCTTATTTATCTGATAGGTTCCAGTTTGTTCATGTTAATAATGAGTTTTCTTTCAACTCAAAGCTCAGTCATGGAGCTCCATATGGATCTGTGCTAGGCCCTTCTCTATTTAGTTTATATATGCTTCCCTTAGGCAAAATACCTTTCCAAATCAAACTTTTAGTTTGGATGTAGTTACTCTTTCTCTTAATAGCTCTGTAAGGAACCTTGGAGTTATTTTTGATCAAGATCTGTCTTTCAATTCACATATTAAATTTGTTTCTAAGACTGCCTTCTATCATTTGCATAATATTGCCAAGATTAGGAGCATCTTGTCTCAGAGTGATGCTGAGAAACTAATCCACGCTTTTGTTAGCTCTAGAATAGATTATTGTAACTCTTAATTATCAGGTTGTCCCAAAACATCTTTAAAAAGTCTTCAGTTGATCCAAAATGCTGCAGCAAGAGTTTTAACAGGTACTAGATAGAGAGATCATATCTCTCCAGGTCTGGCCTCCCTTCATTGGCTTCCCATAGAGTTTAGAATTAAGTTTAAAATCCTTCTTCGCACTTACAAAGCTCTAAACAATCAGGCCCCTTTTTATTTAAAAGATCTGATATTACCGTATTATCCTAACAGAGCACTACGCTCCCAAAATGCTGGATTACTTGTAATACCTAGAATCTCCAAAAGTACAATGGGAGGCAGAGCCTTCAGTTATCAAGCTCCTCTCCTGTGGAACCAGCTGCCAATCTGGATTCGGGAGTCAGACTCGATCTCTGTTTTTAAGAATAGGGTTAAAACCTTCCTTTTTGATATAGCCTATAATTAGGGAGGGATCATGTGTCTCTGAAACCTCCCTTAGTTATGCTGCTAATAGGTTTAGACAGCTGGGGGACCTCCAATAATGCACTGGGCCTCACTCCTTTCTTCACTCACAATGAAATAATTTTTTTTTTGCTGGTCATTAACATCTGTTTGTTCTCTCCCATAGATTGAGTCCCCATCGTGCTGTTTGCTCTCTACATGTCTGTTCTTTTCTTCTTCTCTATCCCCTCACCCCCCCAGCCAGTCACAGCAGATGACTGCCCCTCCCTGATCCTGGTTCTGCTGGAGGTTTCTTCCTGTTAAAAGGGAGTTTTTCCTCTCCACCGTCGCCAAGCAGTTGCTCACAGGGTTTCGCCTGATTGCTGGGGTTTTTCTGCAACTGTGGGGGTTTCCCCTACAGTTGAAAGTGCTATGAGATGATTGTTGTGACTGTTGTTGTGAAATGGTGCTATATAAATAAAGTTGAACTGAACTGAATTGAATTGAATTGAATTGAATTGAATATGCAAAGTTACTGTGCAAAATTTAAAAAAGAAATAAATAGTATAAAATTAACGTATTCCGGTAACAATCGTGTCATGTGTTTACTATCCCCCCGGAAAAATATGTTGCCACTGCACAAAGGTCTTTAAGCCAGAGGAAACATTGGCCTAGTTGTCAATAATCACTTTTATTTCTTATTTTACTATATATTTAATACTGAGTGTAGTTTTTATTTTACTCCATTGATTCCTTCACATACTCTCCCTTTTTTGTCAGTCATGAGTGAAGCACTTTGAATTGCATTAAGTTGTACAAGGTGCTAGACAAATAAAATTTGATTGATTCTAATTTTGTTCCTCCCAGTCACTCTGCTGTCCTTCTGTCCCAAATCTCCACCCTCTCCAACCTGCCAGTATGCTCTTCTTCACTTCTCTTGTGCACTGTCCATTTGTTGAATGGTTGACCAGGCATTTAAAGTTACACTCTGGTGAAAATCAAATATTTTCTGTTGTTGACATGTCTGCAAAATGATTCTTGTGATTTGCAACTTATCAAGAGCAAAATCATCCCAAATTCCCAAGTACAGTATCCCACAAAAGTGAATACACCCATCACATTTTTGTAAATATTTTATTATATCGTTTTATGGGACAACATTGAAGACATGACACTTTGATACAATGTAAAGTAGTCAGTATACAGCTTGTATAACAGTGAAAATTTGCTGTCCCCTCAAAATAACTTAGCACACATCCATTAATGTCTAAACCGCTGGCAACAAACGTTTGTACACCCCAAAGTGAAAATTTCCAAATTGTGCCCAATCAGACATTTTCCCTCCCCCCGTGTCATGTGACTTGTTAGTGTTACAAGGTCTCAGGTGTGAATGGGGAGCAGGTGTGTTAAATGTTATCGCTCTCACACTCTCTCATACTGGTCATTGCAAGTTCAACATGGCACCTAATGACAAAGAACTCTCTGAGGATCTGAAAAAAAGAATTGCTGCTCTACAAAAAGATGGCCTAGGCTATAAGAAGATTGCCAACACCCTGAAACTGAGCTGCAGCACGGTGGTAAAGACCATACAGTGGTTTAACAGCGCAGGTTCCACTCAGAGCAGGCCTCACCATGGTCAACCAATGAAGTTGAGTGCACATGCTCAGCGTCATATCAAGAGGTTGTCTTTTGAAAATAAGACAAGATAAGATAAGATAAGCCTTTATTAGTCCCACAATGGGGAAATTCCAGGATTGCAACAGCACAGGGATAGCAACACTCAGAGCAACAATAGATGTATGAGTCCTGCCAGCATTGCTGCAGAAGTTGAAGGGGTGGGGGGTGGGGGGTCAGTCTGTCAGTGCTCAGACCAGACGCCGCATACTGCATCAAATTGGTCTGCATGGCTGTCATCCCAGAAGGAAGCCCCTTTTAAAGATGATGTATAAGAAAGACCACAAACAGTTTGCTGAAGACAAGCAGACTAAGGACATGGATTACTGGAAACATGTCCTGTGGTCTAATGAGACCATGATAAACTTATTTGGTTCACATGGTGTCAAGCGTGTGTGGCGGCAACCAGGTGAGGAGTACAAAGACAAGTGTGTCTTGCCTACAGTCAAGCATGGTCGTGGGAGTATCATGGTTTGGGGCTGCATGAGTGCTGCCGGCAATGGGGAGCTATAGTTCATTGAGGGAACCATGAATACCAACATGTACTGTGACATAATGAAGCAGAGCATGATCCCCTCCCTTTGGAAACTTGGCCACAGGGCAGTATTCCAGCACGATAACCACTCCAACACATGTCCAAGACGACCACTGCCTTGCTAAAGAAACTGAGGGTAAAGATGATGGACTGGCCAAGCATGTCTCCAAACCTAAACCCTATTGAGCATCTGTGGGGCATCCTCAAATGCCAGGTGGAGGAGTGCAAGCTCTCTAACATCCACCTGCTCCATGATGTCGTCATGGAGGAAGGGAAGAGGATTCCAGTGGCAACCTGTGAAGCTCTAGTGAACTCCATGCCGAAGAGAGTTAAGGAAGTGCTGGAAAAATAATGATGGCCATACAAAATATTGACACTTTGGGCACTATTTGGACATTTTCACTTAGGGGTATACTCACTTTTGTTGCTAGCGGTTTAGACATTTATGGCTGTGTGTTGAGTTATTTTGAGGGGACAGCAAATTTACACTGTCATACAAGCTGTACACTGACTACTTTACCTTGTATCAAAGTGTCATATCTTCAGTGTTGTCCCATGAAAAGATATAATAAAATATTTTTAAAAATGTGAGGGGCGTACTAACTTGTGAGATACTGTATGTCTTTTTCTGCTGTGAATGTCTGTTTAAGCTCCACCCCCACCCCCCAAAAATGCAGATTTGGGGTGTTTCTCAAAGTCAAGGATCCTTCCTTGGTAGTACATGTCCCTCCAAGTCGAATCCTTGGTAGAGTCCTTCCTTGACTTCGGAGAATATGGCAAATGGAACTGCTCTAATAAGTGCATGTGCTGCGTCACTTCCGCTTTCAGTCTTCTTTGGCAGTTTCAAAATTGAGCCAGCAATCCTTTTTCTGCTGTTTGTACAGTATTCACCAGTGGAAAACGAAATTGCTACGATGAACAGGCGGCAGGATATTCGTAGGAGGAGGCAGCTGTACTGCCTGTACCTTTGCAGTCATCGTGGTCAGGTATGTTAAATATTTTGTATAATTAATGGCTAATTACCTTGTTAGCCTAACAACCTAGCGTACCAGGGACTGTTAAATATTACCACAGCAATTGAATAGTTCTAAACAACTGTGACACACCGGAGGATCGGACAAAAATTATTTTCCACAATCACCTGTGCCATATGTGCCTTTTCAAATTTATAACAACTTCCGTTGTCATTACACAAATAGCCAATGCCATAGCAGATTTGTAAGAACTGTATTTAAGCCACTTTGATATTACCACATCATGTATTGCCCCAAACAGAGCACAACAAATTAAAAGCACAGTTACAAGCACATACAGTTTAAAAAGTGCAGAAACAACTCAGCTATCTCCACCCAGTGTTAAACTACACTTACATTTCTCTAGTGAACCTTTATTGCATTTCACTTAAAAGAATTTCACACTTTCACATTCACTGATTCACATTTTTCCTAGTATCATTTCACCGAGTAGCTGTTTAATATGGAGTAAAGAGCAAATTAAAAGGTTATGAAATATAATGAATATGTGGTTCCTGCAGCTTTTTCATTATGGTGTAACTTAAGTTTTATAAGTGACTGCTATTCCCTTGTAAATTTGATTTTGTAAATCGGTTAGTGAAATGTGTTCATCTGTTTTAAAATGTGCAAATTTTCACATTTAAAGGTGAAATTCAGAACTATCAGGAAACAAAGATTTAAAAAAAAATAATAGAATAAGTATTGGCTCAGCTTTTGATTGCTGTTGCGAACTGAAGAATTGTAAAGGTTTGAAAAGCCATACAGAGGTCGCCCATTTGCTACTGGACCGGTAAGGTAAGCTAAGCTAACTAGTGTTTGCATAGCTTTCTCTAACCTAAAAGTGGTCTCTGAGATGTTCCTGTAATTAATATGACTGTGTGATGATATCAACTGGTGTATAGCAGTGGGATAGACCACAGTAATTGCTCGCTAATCCTTTCCAAACAGTAATTTTTCCACTCTGGTCTAGTGTAGCTAAAATCCCCTCTAGCTACAGTTAGCATTAGCTTCCGATATCTATCGTGAAGGAATGAACTCCATTTTTCTCTAATGAACGTTATGAGTTTTTTTCTCCCACACATTTGTGGCCATTTATATAAAGCACTCTTTGCCTGTAATTTTAATCAAAATTTGCAACAGTATTAGCTTATGATACGTCGAACAATGGATATTTTGTTTACGGGATCAGACATTTTTGACTTTTATAAAATAACTTACTTTTACATTATGATAGATGATCTTCCCCAAATTTTTCCCCATTTACTGAAAGAAGCACTCCTTGCCCGAAATATCGCTGTGTCAATGTATGTAACTGGAGCTAATGATCGTGCAGGGGAACAGGTCAAGTGGACCCCAGACCAAATGAGCCCCCCGTGTGGACCCCGGTGTCCAATCTATACATGCATAAGTACATTTTCAATCCAATAATTTAGAAAATGATTCAGAGCTTTTTAAAGTCTCTTTAAGAACTTTATAGTCCCACATAGCTATTCTGTGAATTTCATCTGGGTGCAGCCAGCGGTGACAAGCAGCAGTGGTGGAGAATAAAAATCTTTTGAAAGCAGGAACAGCTAAGACCTTCTCCGGGTCAACTTAGTTCTCATCTTCCATCTATGTATAATTTTTAAACTACTTGGTGTCTGTGAAAAGTATTCCCAAAAGTTTTATAAAAATTCTTGTTCTCCTTCACTTTTATAAATCACAGGACTCAGAATGTCCTTGTGCATGTACATGTGGGATTCTGTGGTCCATTTAGGGTGCTCACTTGGTCAGGGGTCCACTTGACCTGTATCTATCGTTAAGAATTTTTGGTTTGTTTTCAATACAGGTGATCAGCTTAGAAGTCCATGACGTTGTGTTTTTTGTTGGATTTACCGAGCGTACTATTTATGATAAATACAATTTTGAACGATCTTAACTACTATGCATGTCTTTTGATGGTAAAAAATATAAATATATAAAGTGTAGCAATATGTGATTAATAATTATGATCAGGTATAAAAATTATTTAATTTGTATTAATGTATCAGGACCTGAGATTTACTCCGGGTCCACACAGACAGAAAAAGTTAATAAACACTTGTGGGGCACCAGCTCACCTCTTTCGTGAGCACTTTGATCATTAATTTCACTTTACACCTGTTTAATCACTCAATACATTACTTAATAATCAGTCTCAAAATTTTAGTGAATTTGATACTGGGGCTTTGAAACCAGACTCAGAATGAAATAAATTCCCAACAACGTCTCTCATTTTCACGTATTTATTAAAGGGAATGATGCTTAAAGGACAGGAAAATGATTTACATTAATCATTAAATTAAACTTGTAAATGATAGAGTAATAATGTGAACATTTGCAGAACCAGGGTGAAAATGTAAGCTGAATTTAGATCAATTTGAAGTTAATGGATTATGGAAAACTGAACGCAAATTTATGGGGAAAATTAAACTAATTATATGGAAAATTCTGGATTACTCTTAAGAAAATGAAAACAGAATTTTAAGGAAAAGAAGAGTTATATTAATTGCTCTTTAATTTTGCATATGATCAGATACTGAATTATTCTCAAATCTCAGATGTTTTATTCAACAGGTGCATAAAGAATGCAGCTGTCATATCCGGCTCTAGGGAGCCGGGCAATCAGAGCCAGGGGCAAGCCAGTGAGTCGTGATATTTTATTCAGGGTAAAGGGGAAGGGATGAGGAGAGCACAGATACTCATGCAGAGGTACACTCACAGGTTGCACAGTGCAGAGGTAAGCAGCTCGTACCGGACGTGGGGGTAGCAAGACGTACATACTCACAGCGGGATACAAACACAGGAATGCTGCAAGAGGAGTATAAGCTGACACCAGACGAAGGGGCTTCAGCTTAGCAATGTGTTTATGTCGCAGCCCCGAGTCATCGAGGCTGCTCCTATTTATCCTCATTGGCAGCGCCCCAGCAGATGAAGACTAATTGGCCCCAGCCGTCCATAATGCTGCCAGCTGGGGGCCAGCTGAGACGCTGCTCAATGGGAAGCAGGGATGAGGGAAAACATGGGCTGAGTGCCGAGACGGCATCTCAACCCATGGTGACAGAGCCCCCCCCTCAAGGTCGGGCTCCTGAACGACCAGGAACATCCCAGCCCCCCCCCCCCCCCACCTAGGGTGGGAGGAAGGGAGGCGGACCGGAGGGGAAGAAGCCAAGGGAAGGACAACACCAATGGGGCAATGTAGGGTAGCGGGAAAGAAAAACCCAAATACAATACTGACAAAACAGAATAATTAACCCAGGTACAGATGGGGAGAAGAACTGGGTCAGCACGCCGCTTACATACTACCCAGAGAGTACCAACCATGCGTGACCCAGAGCAAGGAAAAGAACCACCAAAAAGGTACAGGGCAAAAAATGCTGAGTACAGTTAAATAAAGGGGAACCTATACACAGCGCTAATTTAAGCACATACACACAGTCACCAAGAAAAGTGAGGGTGACTGGAACAAATGACAATTATAGAGCATGGTGTTAGGGAAAACAAGGCACATGACTCTATAATGAACCAACAGGACAAAAAAGAAATACTGAGTGCAGGCAAAGAAAAACCCACACACACACGAATATACTGTATAAATACCCAGTCACCTAAAGAAATGAAAGTGACTGGAATAAATGGATAACTGCAGAGCATGGTGTTACGGAAAACAAAACATAACTCTACAATACAAAAAACGAGGCTAAAAACATGGCACAAAAAGTAAAATGCTGAGCATGAGTGATGGAAAACACAGCACTATAAAAACGAATCCACCAACAGGACAAAACATTACACCCGAGTGACCTTAATAACAAAAGAAAAAGTGACACCCGAGGTGAATGGCAGGCAGAGTCCAAAAATGGCCGAGATGGCTCCGGAGATCTCCCCGCCCATTGTCCAGCTGGCGAATCAGGGGAAGAGAAGTGTTCGGACGGCGAACTCTGGACCCAGATCCCAGGAATCCAGTCCACCAGCAGCCGAACCAGGCTGCCCAGAGGGAAACACAGACCAGTGGGGGGAACCAGATCACCGAACCGAAAGTTCTGTGGGTCGGGTCGTCGACCCGCATCACTCAACCACCAGGACTGTTGAGACGGGCGAAGGATCAGAGCGGATCCCGGTGGAAGAGGCTCTGGGGAGAGCCGATGACGAGGGCGGCGGGCGTCAGGCCGCAGGAAAACGGCCACCTCCTCACCGGACCTGGACAATACTGGGGCAGCACCCACGTCGGACTCCGATCGGGCCTCAGGCGAACCCACGTTGGACCCCGACTGGGTCTCGGGCGAACCCACGTTGAATACTGCACCAGAACCGACCTCCAACGTTGAACCCGGACCCTCCAGCACCACGAGGAACAGCAACTCCTTGCCGGTGACCCTGGAAGAAGGCTCAGAAGAGAAAACAGAACCGGGATCAGGATCACCGGCAGCGCCAGAACCCGGCGAGACGAGCTCAGACGCAGCGGACGGCTGCACCCGGCTCGTCTCCCCTGGAGATAGGCTGAAGTGCTAGAGGATAAAAAGAGAGAAAAGAAAGGAGAGCACTCGCCTGATCTCGGGTTCTGACGCCGTCCAGGACTGCGAAGATCCAGGATCCGTCGTCAGGAGGTCGTTGTCAGGCTCCCATCTAGCCGCGTCGGGCCCCGCAGCCAGCACGATGGTCAGCGCAGCTTGAGATCCCTCCAGCTCAGGTAACCCCGCCGACGATCCATTCGGCGTGAAGCCAGAAGAATCTCGTCCCGCCGGACCGAACCGCTCCTCCGTGGAGACCCGGGGACGCTCAGTCGTCGGCGTAGACTCCACGCAGCAGTCAGTCCCCCTCCTCCGTCCACAATGTAGCTGCGGAACCACAGGCCCTCTCCATATCCCACCACGTTGACCCGGAGCCGGGGACCGCTCGGCGGAGAGAGACACAGAGGATGCGGGATTAGGAATACAAGTTACAGCAGGTGGGGAGAGTTCAGGGAGCTGCGAACCCTGAACTTCTCCTCCAGGGATGTGACAGAGCAAATCATTAAGCAGGTGTGAAAAAACAATGACTTGCCTGCCCCCTGGAGGTTGAGTATCGCCTGCTGTAGTGGATTCTGCTTCTTCCTCTTCCCGCCCGGCGATAACGGAGGACCCCCCGGGAGTTAGTCTGAGGATCGCTCGCGTTGTCTCCAGCAGAGAGCTCACCAGGCCGGGATTCCAGGCACACACAGCAGTCAGGAAGCGCGTCGAGGAGGAGGGGAAAACAGCCGGGGTGAGCCAGCCCGAATGTCCAGGAATGACAGCGGGGGAACGAGGCTCAAGGGACGAGGCTGTAGAGTCTCCACACTGACGAGGTGAAGGGATGACAGCTGCGTGGGAGGAACGGTCCTGACGATGACCCAGAACTGGATCCGGACGAGGTTCGTGCAGAGGTGACTCGGCGATGTGATGGCGGCTATTCCCAGGGAACGAAGCGAGGGGGAAACCCAGGATTCGCCGCTCCAGATCAGAGAACGAGGCGAGGAAGGTGCCGAGCACGGGAAAGCTTCGTAGCCCTGAAGTCCACACCATCAATCTCCCTGCCGCCGCCACATGCCTGAAGGTGGTGACAGGAAACACAGTAGAGCTCGCGACAGCCACTCGACCCCGGACATAACTGCTGTCAGCTGCGGCTCCTTGAAGGGAATCCCGAGTGACGTGGCGCAGGTCGGGGGAAGTCCTCTGGTTGGCGTGAACTCCCGGACTGGAATGGCGGCAGGAACGGGACTCCGAAGCGGGGAAAGACGTCGCCCACTTCGACTCCCTGCCGGGATTTCCATCCACCCCGTGGAGCTTCTCTCGCTGTGTACCTGCAGCGTCTATCCTGGCACTGTCCTCCAGATGGTACAGAGAGTGAGGGTGACAGTCCAGGAGTTCCTCAGCACGGCCCGGATGCCAGCGTCTCGCGTTGGAGGCGTCGTGCAGGGTGAAGAGCGTCCCGTCGACAGCCTCCGAGATGGACCTCAGCTCGTCGCCCTGGCGCCGGAAGTGACTCCTGGGAAACGGCATGCTAGCAGCGCTGACACCCGGACAGAAAGGTACATTTCCACAGCGACTCACGGCCGCCGGCAGCTCTTCTGGCTGCGACATACTGGCATATCCGGCTCTAGGGAGCCGGGCAATCAGAGCCAGGGGCAAGCCAGTGAGTCGTGATATTTTATTCAGGGTAAAGGGGAAGGGATGAGGAGAGCACAGATACTCATGCAGAGGTACACTCACAGGTTGCACAGCGCAGAGGTAAGCAGCTCGTACCGGACGTGGGGGTAGCAAGACGTACATACTCACAGCGGGATACAAACACAGGAATGCTGCAAGAGGAGTATAAGCTGACACCAGACGAAGGGGCTTCAGCTTAGCAATGTGTTTATGTCGCAGCCCCGAGTCATCGAGGCTGCTCCTATTTATCCTCATTGGCAGCGCCCCAGCAGATGAAGACTAATTGGCCCCAGCCGTCCATAATGCTGCCAGCTGGGGGCCAGCTGAGACGCTGCTCAATGGGAAGCAGGGATGAGGGAAAACATGGGCTGAGTGCCGAGACGGCATCTCAACCCATGGTGACAGCAGCTCATGTGACCCAGCTTTGTGAAGATCCTTCTGCGTTGTCGTCTCCTCGAAGTTTTAATGTTAGGTGGCTTTCCAGTCTGTTGTCACAAGATGAGATTTTGGGATGTGTTGATCACATGGGCTGAGGTACAGCCCAAAATGTTGATGGTGTTTTCTCCAGGCGGTGTAATGACGAGCTGCGTCAAGGCTGTTATGGGTCCGTGGCTTCTCACGAGGGAATTCGAGAATAATTACAAAATCTGATCCAATAGCAAAATCAAAAGATTTCTACGACTTCGTGGAGAAGAAATTAGCTTCTAGGGTGGAGGTGGTCAATATAAAATTAAATATAAAGCCAAAATTAAAAAACGGTGAGTTTAAAGAAAGTTTAACAGGAGAAAGTTATAAAAATAAACGTCTAGGACGGGAGTTTGACTCCGAATTAGCATTTGAGCTCAGAAAAGAAAAGGATTAATTCCTAGACATTTAAAGAAAAACATTAAAATACACAGAAGTTTACACAAACGCAATATTTCATGTTCTCTGGCAGTGAAAAGATCTGAAGTGTTTGTTCTCCCATAGTGATCTCCAGGCGTGCTCTGCAGTCAACTTCTGTGAAGTAGTGGAAAAAGAGAAAAAAAGAGAGCGAAGAGAGGGTGTCTCTTCTTTTTTATAACTCCAGCTGAGTTTTCGCGGGCTTCCGGGGATTGGCAAAAGCTCAAACCAATAGTCTTCCTTCGTGGGTCGGTTTTAACCCCTTGCACTCCGGTCAATTTCCCTAAAGACGCAAAAAAATAACGTGCCCAAATTAAATCCAAAGCTGTTTTTCAACCCTTTGCAGCATCTTCATGGGGTTGGTCTCATTTAAAAGAAAACACTTTGAATTTTTTGGCAAAACAGTCATAATCTCTCTAAGTGCTCCGCCACTGAGTAACAGTCATCTAAACATACTGAACTTGAAGAAAATAAATTTGGCCTGGGTGTTTTTTTGGATACAAATGCTTGCAAATAACACACAGCTTCAGATCCGGGCTGGAAAATGCAACAGAAATGTAGAACCAAGTGTTATCCAGCTGATGTCCAAATTTTGTAACAATACCACAAAAAATGAATATATTACACAGCTTTGTTCTCAGGTTGTTCCCAGGCGTTTTGGAACTGTGCCAAATTGTGCCAAATGGCACAGTTTGGAAAAAACGTCTGTAACTTTTGAATGCTTCAATGTAGAAGCTTCATTTTGGGCTCTAATGAAAGGTGACACTCAGGGCTGTGTCTGTGTGTGTGGGGGGAGGGGTTGTCCCCCCCCCCTCGCTACAGAGGAAAGACATCGCCCGTTGCGCCACAGTCCGTCATGCAGCGATGACGCACAGCTGTAATTTACCGATCGGTCAAAAGTCATTTTGATTACAATTTTCAGGGGTAAAGGATAATTTAGCTTAGACCACCTTACCTCTTCACAGCAGAAGCGGAGCTGGTGAACTTCTTCTTCATTGTCAGACGAAAGGGACGCTGGTCTCGCGACCCGATCAAAACATAATTCCATTATTGCGGTTTTGTGCTTCCATGATTGCAGTTTTTGCCGAACGATTTTTCAAAACAAATAACAGTAGTAATTAAAAAAAGACTGGCGAAGGCGTGTGTGTCACTCAGCCTTCGTCGTCAGCCTCCGTCGGTCTATGACCATGGAAGAAATCATAACGTCTACTCTGCTGGAACCAAAACAAAATAAGCACCGCCTGTGGCCGAACATGCCGATGCGCGAATGGCACTCCCTGTCACACAGGTTGCATTTGTGGATGGTCTCCGTGCTGCTGGGTCTGTGGGGTTCTTCCTGCGGGTCCTTTTTTGATCCGCAGCAGCAGTCAGTCTTCACCCAGCCTTAAAAAAAACAGCTCGCGAACTTCTCTGCTTCAATTGGCTCACTGCATTCACAGCATTGATAGGCGTGTCCTTCTGGCTAGGTTTTCAGTCATTGGTTCTTCAAGGTTTCAGAAACCCAATTCAAGGCTCTTATTAGTCGAATGAGAGGTCAATCAGATGAACTAATCTGTTCACGGCTGTGTCTGCAGCTTTATTTTCAGTGCGCGCTTGGACGCCTACACCACCTACATCACAATCTCCATCATGCGTCCTAGAGCGCACGAGAGAGGGTACAACAGAGCGCAAGAGGTTAAGAACTTTAGTCCAATAAACAAATAGGCTTTTGTCTGTAACAACCAATAATATTGAGAGAGCTGGAGCCCAGCATATGTTGGTTGATGATTGGTTGATGCCAGTCCTCACAGACTGACACACAATTTCAATATACTGGGGATTCCTTAACCTACTTATGTATAAAGTCAAAGCTAGCTTTAGTGATTCATGCAACTTTATAACTAGTGCTTTTAAATTAATATGCAAGAATAAGCATTCATTTAAACATTTTAGCATGCACATATTTAAAATCAAGGATTAATATATTTCAAACCCATTATTGATTGTCCACATCAAACATTAGAGTCCATTTGCTTTTCCATGGTGTCCTGAAAAAGAGAATGTTGAAAATTGAGTCTTGTAACAAGAATTGTAATCAAAAAGGTCACTGGTTAAATCCAGCATGTCCCAGAGTTGCCAGTAGAGGGCAATGTTGAGCTGTGGATATTTTGTAGGCCATATGGGACATTCCACAAAGGTCTGTTCTTTGTCCACGTTTTATTGGACCATAAAATGTTCAAGAGGAAATGTATTAGGAGGGATTCCGGAGACTGGTTTAACAAAGGAACGTTAGTTCGGCTGTGGTCCTGGGATGAAAGAGCAGTTTTTTGACTCTCCTTTTCCTGGGTGAAACAATGTCTTTAAGCTGAAGAATAATTTTATTGATGAGCCAAAGTGAGATGATGTTACAAAAGTCATGTAATATGTATCACCATAACTTAATGAAGAGACTGATGTTATCTGTTTACAGGTATTATGGCAATTATGACCCGATTACATCAACTCCTGTTAAAACATAAAGGAAATGTACAGTGACACCAGTGACACCTTTATCAAGTATACAAGGGTCACTTTCACCCGAACAATGAGTACTCCAAAAAATAGAATTATAATAAACAATAATGTAGTTATTTATTTTTAGCTACACATAACTTTTATTGTCATCCAAATTAACAAGATGTATGGGCATTGGATATTTAAATGGAATAATTCCTTTTAATGAGCTTGACCGCAGTGATGAAGAGACAGTCACAGCTACTGAACTTTCACACCTGGAGGAGAGGTATAATTTTGTGTGAAATTTTATTTAGATTACCATTGTGTGTTGCTGAAATGACATTGTATTGCGATTTTTTAATGACTTCATAGTCATGAATAGGCCCCTACGGAGCAGAGAGGAGAAACCCTGTTGCTGGATTGCAGTTTGTGGTGTTTAATAAGGAAACACAAATTTCCAACAGTGTACAAAAATAAATGTACAAATGAGGTGAGCAGGTATGCAGCAGGATTAAACACAGGAATACCTGTAAGAACAGGGGAAGGGTTCCGACGGGAGTGAGTAGTTTCTAAGTTGAGACTCTGACAAGGAGTGGCTGACAAAGCCCATCTTAAGTAGGGCAGGGACTCAAATGGCATCAGGTGTGGATCAATTGAGGGGGCAGGTTTAGCTAATTACTAGGCATGAAATATGGAGCAACACATACAAGATATTAACAGGGTGGTAGTGTCTGGAGAACAAGGTTGGTAGCTCATGTCCCCTTGTAGCTAACAAAACTTTAAGATTATACAGTACTCCAATATAAATTTAAATATTTAAAAAATACTTTTTTATAGATATTATGAGGACTATGACTTGTGATTTTGTATCAGATTGGATTAGTGATGTGCTTATTTTCTAAAATGTACTGAATCTTTTACACTGAGAATCCATATGAGAACTGAAGTATTACTGCACTACAAATAATTTCAAAAAGTGAGCTCACTGAAGAGAATGCTCTGCACATGTCTGATCAGGTATGTATAACTGAAGTTCTCAGTAATTTTACAAGGTTATACAAAGGTTGACAGTATTTCAGTTGTCCATAGGTAAGCCATCACTTGGTAAATCTAACAATGAATCAACAACACCCTTTACATATAAATTAGAAAAGGCACAAACGATATCAGACATCCATTTTACAATAATTTATTTTAATAATATATAACAATAAATAAAACAACCAAATAAAAATAATATAAAACAAATAAAATTTAAATGAACGAAAATGAGGCAGAACCCAAAAATTACTTGCCACCTCCTGGTGTTTGATGCCTTGATGATGCACCTGGTACCATGGCTGTACATGTGGACCTGCCACAGACCAGGAGCGTGAGCTAGCCACCTGGAACAAACCCAGTATATTGTCCGTAGGGATCAGGGTAACGGTCCCTGATTGCCCACGGACAGCAACTGGGGATGACCAAGGCAATGGATTAGCCATAGCAACAGCTGGTTTTAGAACAGCATTCTGAGCTAAAACACTGAACATAAACAAAGCACAAGAGTGTTACAGCATATCTGCAAAAAACACTCTACCAACAGCAAAGTCCTTAAAGTCGCTACAGTTTTGCCATGATTACATTATCAAAATTGTTATGACCCGAGCGCCGATCTCGTCCGCGCTCGGGCTATGCATCATCTCTGCCGGCTTTGACAGCAGTGGATTACATTCTGGCTCCCCAGGCTCTTATTGTGACAGTGCTCGGTGGGGCTTCCTGCTGTCAGAGTCGATCAGCTGTTCTGCATCACCGCTTCTTAGTCACCGGCTTTATTAGCAGGCGCTGACAGCTGGTTGATGCTGGAGTATCGTCAAACATTCCTGGTCCTCGTTCATGTCAGGTTCGTGTATATTCTCGTTCATGTCATAGTTTAGGTCGTAGTGGCTGGGGTTAGCCCTACGATCCCTTGTATTCTGTAGTGTGTGTTTTGCCCTCAGAGGCTCACAGCTTTGTGTCTCGTCTTGTCTTGTTGTAATAAAACATCAAATGCAAAACTCACTGGTGACTTTTGGCATCTTATGGTGGCTCGCGAGGGTCACCGCATGACAGTATACTCCAGCCAGGAGGTCTAAACGAAGACGCCACACCGAGACTCCTTTTCACCGTGAGTTTTTGCGTAAATTGGACTATTGTTCATCCCTGTCTGGGTGTCACTTGCTGGGAAAATGCCGTCATCCAGGGGCCGTGGTCGGCAACTGGGCAAGGAGCTAGTGGAGGCTCTAGAGTATGTGGATGGAACTCTATTCACCGCTACGCTATACGACACTCCCAGCGACATACGCTGGCACCTGGACTACGCTGAGGTTCTTCTGGACAACCTCCCTCTCCACTACGACGACCCCCCGGAGGTGATGACGAGGAGGGCTGAACTCGCCACACAGCGCGAGATACTCCGTAGGCTGGAGGAGGAAGACAGCAGGAAGCAAAGGAGGAGGCATCCTCGCTCCCCATGTTGGAATTCCGTTCCTGTCCCGGATCTGGTCCAGGAGTTCGCGACATCTGGGGGCCGTTGAAGACGTCGGCGCCACGGCCAAGATGAACCTCAGCAGAATCCCCGGCTGGACCCGCTGCTGGCGAAGCCCGTCAGCGGACCTCCGAGAGTGGCTCCTCCTCGTCCTTCCAGGGGGCCCTCTGTCGCCATCCAGCGGGGAGAGGGAGGAACCATGTCCCCTACAGCAGGCACCATCCTCCCTCCGGGAGAAAGGCAAGTGCTAGTTCATTCTTTACATGATAATTGTGATCTGCCTTATCTGACTCCTGGGGGTGGAGTACGGGGTTCGCAGTCCCCCGAGCTCTTACTACCTGCTGTAGTTACAATGACCAAACCTGCTGCCTCTGTGTCTTCCTCCGCTGAGCGGTCCACAACGCCAGGCCTACGTGGCCGGACGAGGAGGGGGCCTGTGGTTCTGGAGAGCCTGGATCCAGCCCCGCAGCCACGCCGTGGACAGAGGAGAAGAGCGGACTGCGGCCTGGAGCCTGTGCCTACGATGAAGCGTCCCCGGGTCTCCTCGCCGGAGCGGTCCAAACCAGTGGGTCTAGGGTCCCCTGCCTCCATGCCATACGGGTCATCGGCGTGGGCATCAGCGTGAGAGGAACCTCAGACTGCGGAATCCATCTTGCCAGCTGCGGAGCCCAACGCAGCTGAGTTGGAGCATACGCACGAGCTTCTTCTCCCTGAGCCTGGATCGACGGAGTCCTGGACGGCAACAGAACCTGAGTGCAGGCAAGTGCTCCCTCTTGTGTCTCTGTCCCCTGTGTTGGAGCATTTTTGCCTGCCTCTCGGGGAGGCGAGGCAGGGGCAGCCGCCTGCTGCGCCCGAACTCGTCTCGCTGGGTTCTGTTGCTGCTGGTGATGCTGATCCCGTTTTTTCTGTATGTTCTGAGCTTCCTTGCAGTGTCACCGGCGCGGAGCCAGTCGTGGTCGGTGAGTTGGAGGTTCCAGGTTTGGGGGTGGAGGTCGTCAGCGGAGCTGCACCGACCCAGTCGGGGTCCGTTGTGGAGGCTGCTGTGGCCCAATCGGGGTCCGACGTGGGTGTGCTCGAGACACAATCGGGGTCCATCGCGGGAGTTGCCTTGGCCCAATCGGGGTCCGACATGGGTGCACCCAAGACCCAATCGGGGTCCATCGCAGGAGCTGCTTTGGCCCAATCGGGGTCCGACGTGGGTGCGCCCAAGGCCCAATCGCGGTCCACCGCAGGGGCTGTTTTGGCCCAATCGGGGTCCAACGTGGGTGCAGCTGGGACCCAATCGGGGTCCAGCGGAGGTGCAGCGCCGGTGTGGTCCACGGACGGTGGAGGAGCTGCAGACCCTTCGCCGCCTGACCCAGTTCGGGCTCATCCTTGCCTTCTGTTCCCTTTTCAGAGTCATCGCCCCTGCGCATCATTGCCGGGGGCCGTGGGGGTCCCTTTTCGCTCGCCCCAGCTCTCCCGTGTTTTGTCCTCACCAGGGAGGCCGCCGCAGGTTGTTTTCCCCCGGTATTGGTGGCTGAGGGACACAGGTTGGCCACCTGAGGAACTGTTTCGCCTGTTCGGCGCCTTGGGTCGGCCACCCGACATGTTATGTGTTTCACTGGGCGATCTGGTTCAGCCACTGGAAGAGTGGACTTTCCGGGCCTGCGACTGTGGTAAGCCGCCCGGTCATGTTCCGCCCCCCATGATCACCGGTCGGCCTTTGGACGCGGGGAGACTGCCTGAACTGTTCCCGTGGCGTTTGGTCTCCGCCGGTTGGCATGAACTGTCGGGGGTAGAGGTCATTCCTGGTGGTGATCTAGCCCTGTAATTGTTCTGTTTTTTTTTTGTACTTTAGGGAGTTTTTCTTTTTTCTGTTATTTCATGTTTGTGTGACTGTTTCATGTTTTTTTTTAGTCATTTTTTTTTCCCTGTCTGTGTTCTGGTTCTCGATCTGTGGTCTGATCCTCTCCTGCCCCATCCGCCCACCCTGGAGGGGGTGGGGTGGGGATTGGATGTCTATGGGCATTCAGGATCCCGCCCTCAGAGGGAGGCTACTGTTATGACCCCAGCGCTGATCTCGTCCGCGCTCAGGCTATGCATCATCTCTGCCGGCTTTGACAGCAGTGGATTACATTCTGGCTCCCCAGGCTCTTATTGTGACAGCGCTTGGTGGGGCTTCCTGCTGTCAGAGCCGATCAGCTGTTCTGCATCACCGCTTCTTAGTCACCGGCTTTATTAGCGGGCACTGACAGCTGGTTGATGCTGGAGTACCGTCAAACATTCCTGGTCCTCGTTCATGTCAGGTTCGTGTATATTCTCGTTCATGTCATAGTTTAGGTCGTAGTGGCTGGGGTTAGCCCTACGATCCCTTGTATTCTGTAGTGTGTGTTTTGCCCTCAGCGGCTCACAGCTTTGTGTCTCGTCTTGTCTTGTTGTAATAAAACATCAAATGCAAAACTCACTGGTGACTTTTGGCGTCTTATGGTGGCTCGCAAGGGTCACCGCATGACAAAAATTATATAATTATCAGGTTCAATCATGTCTGTGAAATGTTAGCATTACTATAAATTATAAATAATTATATGACACTAATTTAAAAAAAATGTCGAATGGAGATAAACATCAAAGAAGACTAGGTTAAAATCACTGGGCACTGTACCACAAAAGATTCATCGCTTGACAGGATTTCACTGGCTCGTAATCACAAAGACACTGATTTCCACACAGTCTGCTGCTGCCTGTGAACGCTTGTTTCTAGTGCTGTTTCTGTTTCTACATGGCAACATGTGCAACGTTATCATGAGGCAACAGTGAGTGTGACACCTACTGGCCAGGAAGTCAAAAAGTAATGGATTGCACCTTTAAAAGAATATATGTATTAAAATTGCCAGTACTTAAAGTTTTTGCCTTAGTTTTAATTTTTTTTTTTTTACTGCAGTGTAAGCCTAGTTTTCCCATTTATTTTAGGCAGAAGCAATTGGGAAATTATATTTTAGGAGAAAAAAAAATATTTGCATTAAATCATGTATTATCATTCGTGATACCTATTCAGCAATCCAGCTTAACTGTTTCTATACTTTATATTGTACAGGTCCGTCATCACTGCAAACTGAACTACACAGTGTCAATTCTGCAGAGGTACTTTGGAGGAGAAGACGCACGCCCTGACTTCAGGCTGAGTCGTGTTGCAATTAACCAGATCCTGGAGGCTCTGGTGATGGACAGGCAGCATGGATGGGGGCCAACTCTGGAGACTCTTGTGTCCCTGTTCTGGCTAGCCAGCCTACAGGATTGTCTCCAGAGTTTTCAACATCCCACTCCCGACTGTGCACTGGGTCATCCATAGGATTGCCAATCAGAATCAGAATCAGAATCAGAATCAGAATCAGATTTATTGCCATTGTTCATGTAGTACACAAACTAGGAATTGGTCTCGGTGCAATGCTACAACATTAAAACATGATAAGATAAAGAGATAAACTAAAAAAAAAAATTAAAGACTAAAACCATGCAATAAGTGTAGAATAATAATAATAATAATAATAATAATAATAATAATAATAATAATAATGAGTAATACTAGTCACAGCAGTTTTAAATAAATTAGCAAGTAGCAGATGATGTGCAGTCGATAATGCAACAGAAAAACAGTGATGAATGACATGAGTCTGGTTGAGCTGCTGTATATAGTGCACGAGAGTCAATAAGTCACTTAATGTTCAGCAGTCTGATGGCAGAGGGAAAAAAGCTGTTCAAGCTGTTCAAAAAGCCAATGAGGTGGTAGCTGTCCTTCCCCAGTTTGTGTCCCTCCCATGGACACAGGCAGAAGTCCAGACCATCGGAGAAGGGTTTGTGTGCTTGGCTTGACTCCAGGAATTAGCCAAGGCAGCTGGGGCAGTAGATGGCTGGCACATTAGGATCAAGTGTCCAGGGGGCCCTGATGGTCAAGACTATTACAACAGGAAACTGTTTCCATCAATAGTTCTCCAGGCAGTCTGTGACCATCAGGGTCGCTTCATTGACATCTTTGTGGGTTACCCAGGAAGTGTGCATGATGCACGGATCCTTAAAAACAGCCCCATCTACACCAGGGGGACTTATCCACCACCTGGGTATTTCCTCCTGGCTGATAGTGGCTACCCATGTCTAAGAGAACCCCTGGCCCTTATTATACCATATAAGAGGCCAGTAAGAGGCGTGGCAGAGCAAAGGTTTAACTATCATCATTCCAGGGCATGCACTATCATTGAGCGTGTTTTTGGTATGATGAAGACCCGCTTCAGGTGCATCTTTTTAGAAGCTCTTGAAGTACATCCAGAGTTTGTCCCCAAGGTGATGTATCTTTCCAAAGTTTCTCACTTTTCCATGAAGTTAATTTAAAATCTTATTAATAAGATTCAGATAAAGATAACTTTATTTGTCCCTTGTTTGGCAAGTCACTTTACAGTCCCAGCCATAAAAAACAATAACAACTAGAAAAGCACTCATAGAGCGCATACCTCCTCCAAGGCTCCTTCCGTTTGTCATGGATTACCTCCAAAATGTAATGGGTTTGTGTGTAGGCCTACAGCCACTTGTGGTGAAAATGACATCAAAGTCTGTCCATCAGTTTTGGAGTATTGTTGCTAACACACTGTGAGAAGATAAGAGCCTTGGCTCTTGACAATCACCAAAATATAATGGGTTCCTCTGTAGGCCAAGAACCACCTCTGGTAAAAATTTCATCCAATTCCATCCAGTAGTTTTTGTGTAATCCTGCTGCACAAATAAAAACAAAGCCCTTGGTGGAGGTATGCACTCTCAGATCATCACCAAAATCTAATCATCTGTTCCCCGTGCCATTACACACCTTTCCTGAAAATTTCATCAAAATCCGTTCATAACTTTTTGAGTTATGTTGGTAACAGACAGACAGGCAGACAGACAGACAGACAGACAGACAGACAGACAGACAGACAAACCCCGGTAAAAACATTACCTCCTTGGCGGAGGTAATAACATCTGCATTCATACTCATAGCCAGCATTCAGTATTCAGTGTGAAGTAGCTCGGCGTATGGTCCCAAGCAAGTCAGAAGGTGAGGAAACATGCAACCTCCTTTAACAGTGGGCATTCAACAACTCAGTGGCTGAAGGAATAAAAGACTTGGAGTAACAGCCAGACCTCCTCAGGGTGCAAGGTAGCGTTGGCCTGAGAGCATTAAAACAAATTCACTATTTAAAACATGGTCAGGCTGGCTAATGATAGCTCCAGCCTTCTGTAACACATGCCTACTGCACAGGAAGCTTAAATTTTCCAGCTGGACTCCAGTGATCTTGGAGCAAACCTTTACAACTAAGGTTGTTCTTGTCCTTCACAGAGTGCATTAAGCCAACAGATAAAAGAAAAAGTTAAAACTATCCTATGAGCATTAAGAGTGCAGTCACCTAAGACCTAATAATTGCTATAATGAAAGAAACAATTACTTTTCCCTATGCTCTGACTTACACACAGGTTGTGAGTGCATGTGTTGTACTCCACAACATATGTCTTGGAGTTGGGGACGAACTCCCAGACGAGCAGCCCCAGGATGATGACCAGCCAGTCCTGACCATGAGGATGGAGAGACGAGGAGTGGAGCTGCATGGCGGGAGTCTGGCCAATGAGGTGTCATTGCTTCAGGTGACTCAACTTGACCATGACTGTTATGCACAGGTGAATACCCCAGTGTGCTAAATTGTTAAGTTTTCATAAAATGATCATGTTAGGATGACAGACCAGAGAACCAACAGACTAACCTAAAACTTCTTTCTACAGCCTTGAAACATCAGCCCCATCTACGGATGCACACATCAGCCAGATGTGTTCACATCACAATGTTCACACGACTTCAAAAACACATCTGTTCTTAAAGTTCCTTTTGTAAATAGACATCTATAATTTTCTTATTTTGTAATCATTTATATAATTTGTAAAGTTTATAGTTAAAAGTTTAATTGTCCAGCCAGATGTAAATGTTTTTTTGAGTTAAATTGAATATTGATAACTACAGTTTGGAACCAATTCATAATGTTGTAATTTTTTTTTTAAATATCTTGCTAATCATTTGTATCTACCTGTGTATATATATGCTTGTTTATCATGTATAAAGTTTGTATCATCGTCTGTTATCTACCTTGCTTCTTTTACATACCAATTCACATTGTAGCATATATTACAAAAATCAAGAAAATGCAATTGAGTCAAAACATTTAGATAGATAGATAGATAGATAGATAGATAGATAGATAGATAGATAGATACTGTAGATGTAGCCCTGTCTATAATTATTTATAGACACAACAGTGTTTTTGTGTAAATAAAATTTTTGTAAAGGGTTTAATTGAATTTAAAATGTAGAAATGAAAATAGTTGTTTTATTTCTTTTCTTTTTTTCTTTTTTTAGAAAAAGCTGTTTTTGTATTGTTTTGCAATAATTTTCTGATGAGTTTTAGTCTGTTTGTACAAAAAGCTGTTAATAACACAGGGTTACAAAAATAATTTTGTTGTAAGTTGTCTGTGTTTTTTCAGCTGATTTAAGACAATCTTTGCACCGCTAAATCCAAAAATGAATCCAAAAATTTCTCTCGATCAGATGCTCAGTAAAATCCTGTACTTACTTAGTACTTACTTAGTACTGAGCATGTACTTACCTTTATATAAAGGTAAGTACATGAAAATTGAATCTTACGTCATCATTGTTCAAAATTCAGAGAATTTCAAGACATAAAAAAGAATTTTGCATCATATAAAGCGACAATACCCGTACATGTAAACAAAAACGTATAAAACAACATGTGGCCATAATTCAAAAAGTTGACCTGATCGAGCAAAACCAATGTGATGTTTGGACATCAAAATTGCACATCAAAATTGTCCTAAATCAGCTAAAAAAAAACTTAGACAATAAATTTGGTGTCGACCAGTGTAATACATTTACATGTAACCTGGTATTTTGATTGACAAGTGCTTTGGAATGTAAGTTTTGGGGAAACAATCAGTTTTTGTCCATAAGGTAGATGGGCGGAGCAAAGAATAACGGTTACAAGTTTGTGCCATAAAAGGCTGGAGTCTCAAGGAGATGCAGCAGTTGGTCACAGAAGGCTGAAAGTGATTTTGTCTTTCTTTGTCATCGGGATAATGCAGAGTTACAACCTGATTAGAAAGGCTTGATTGCTGACAGCCAGGAAGGGAGATAAAACAGACCGATCTGGACCCCAACCGGACCGTTTTTTTCAAGAAGATGGACTTCACCGCTTGTTTAGGGCCTCTAGATCCCCATCTCTTTTTCCCAGCAACAGCTCTGTCATCACCTACTGCTCTTCTCCACACCAACGGCTGAGTCCAGTGGTTTTACTCTCCAACGACGGGCCCCTTCTCCATCAACAGCTGTACTCCACCAATGGTCATTCTCAACATCAGCGTTTATCCCCACCAATGGTTCTCCTCAGCTGACATAGGGCTGTCTACACATCCGGGTATTTCATGTGCATGCACAAAGCGTGGAGGTTACAAAGACTGAGAGTTTAGCATTGAAAAAATATGGCATATCAATATTATGTAGTATCAATCCATGTGGCTCCAATCTAGAAATTCACTCTTCACCGTAAAGAAATTGTTTCACCCAAAAGTCTAGTCAAGAATTGTTTCCTTCACCTACAGACCACAGTTTGAAAACACATTCCATGGTAAAAGGGCCGATAAGGATCACATTTCGTGCCAGGAACGGATTCTTTTACAAGTCGTAAATCCCGAAGATTCTTCCCCAAGCAGGCAGTTGTATGCTTAGAGTGCTCTGTGAGATACCCCAGATCCCTTGACTGCATTCCACAAGTCGCTAGGAATTATCCACAGCTCAAGATTGCCCCCTTCTGTCAACTCAGGGACATGTTGGATTTAATCAACATTGGAATTTTGGGTTTTATCTGTTGAAATAATCCTTTCTCTTCAAGACTTCATTTTTCAAGAAATACTGTACTGCTCGGAACACTGTTGAAGATGACTGCCTCTGTGTTGGACAATGATGGGTTTGAAATGTTTCATTAATCATTGGTTTTAACCTCTTGCACTCCGGTGTACCGCGGGCGGGCACGTCTCTGTGTCCTAGAGCGCACGAGGGCGCTGCGTCCTAGAGCGCACTGAAAAAAAAAGCTGCATTTCCGTTCTTCCACTACAGACACAGCCGCGAACAGAAAGCCAAAGGAGTGCTTTGATTGGTTTAGATGTGATTGACCTCTCATTTGACTAATAAGAGCCTTGAATTGGGTTTCTGAAACCTTGAAGAACCAATGACTGAAAACCTAGCAAGAAGGACCCGCCTACCAATGGCTGCGAATACAGCCAGCCAATTGAAGCACAGAAGTTCGAAAGCTGTTTTGTGTAAGGCTGGGTGACACACAGGCGTTCGCCAGTCTTTTTTTCTTACTACTGTTTTTATTTGTTTTGAAAAATCGTTTGCCAAAACTGCAATCATGGAAGTGCAAAACCGCAATAATGGAATTATGGTTTGACCAGGTCGCATGACCAGAAGCACGAGTCTGTAACAAGTGGACCAGCTTCATGTTCGTCTGACAATGAGGAAGGGAAGTTCGCCAGCTACACTGCTGTTGTGGACAGGTAAGTGTTATAAGCTAAATTATTCTTTATCCCTGGAAATTGTAATCCAAATGACTTTTGACCGATCGGTAAATTACAAATGTTGCGAACGCCCCCCCCCCCGCTACTCTTCTGTAGCGGATTGCAGATACATTGCAGATATTTTAGTCCAACTGTGCATAGTAGACCGCGGCGCACAGAGCGTGTACCGTGGCGCACGGATTGGACACGGTTCGTGCGCCGCGTCCAGACCGTAAACGACCCCCCCGCCACTCTTCTGTAGCGGATTGCAGATATATTGTAGATATTTTAGTCCAACTGTGCGTATTAGACCGTGGCGCACCATCACCGCTTTCCGTCATGTAGCGATGGGCGATGTCCGTCCTCTGTAGCGGGGGTGGGGGGTGGTGGGAGTTGTTATCTTCTACATTACAAATATTCTAGTATAATTTTTAGTGCACTGTAGGTTATTTTTTCTTGTAAAAAAAAAGCCACATTTTTATGTGGCATGCTTCTTTGTGTGTGGGTACTTGTTTGTTCATTCATTCATTCATGAATGAATGAATGAATGAATGAATGAATGAATGAATGGAACCTCCCGTTCCCCAACTCTATGGGAAGCCAATGAAGGGAGGCCAGAACCGGAGAGATATGATCTCTCTTTCTAGTACCTGTTAAAACTCTTGCTGCAGCATTTTGGATCAGCTGAAGACTTTTTAAAGATGTTTTAGGACAGCCTGATAATAAAGAATTACAATAATCTAATCTCGAGCTAACAAAAGCGTGGATCAGCTTCTCAGCATCACTCTGAGACAAGATGCTCCTAATCTTGGCAATATTACGCAAATGATAGAAGGCAGTCTTAGAAACAAATTTAATATGTGAATTGAAGGACAAATCCTGATCAAAAATAACTCCAAGGTTCCTCACAGAGCTATTAACACTAGAAGACCCAGACATTAGCCCTCTTGTGGCCACTTGATGGTCCCCCTATGGGTTTTCTAGCCAAAAAGGCCAAATGGCCCCTCTCTGGTCTTCTAGTGTTAAGAGAAAGAGTAACTGCATCCAAACTGAAAGTTTGATTTGGAAAGGAATTTCTAAGGTTTTTTGGACCAACAAGAATGACTTCAGTCTTATCTGAATTTAATAGCAGGAAATTACAAGTCATCCAAGCTTTAATTTCCTTAAGACAGGCTTCTAACTTGGCTAATTGATTAGTATCATCTGGCTTCATTGACAGGTATAATTGTGTGTCATCTGCATAACAATGAAAATGTATACAGTGCTTTCTAATAATGTTGCCTAACGGAAGCATATATAAACTAAAAAGAGTAGGGCCTAGCACAGATCCCTGTGGAACTCCATGACTAAGCTTTGAGCTAAAAGAAAACTCATCATTTACATGAACAAACTGGAACCTATCAGATAAATAAGATCTAAACCACTGCAACGAAGTTCCATTAAGTCCAACATAGTGTTCTAATCTATCAAGTAGAATATTATGATCAATAGTATCAAAAGCTGCACTAAGATCTAAAAGGACAAGTACAGAAACTAGTCCATTATCAGATGCAATTTCTGTTGCATTTTCCAGCCCGGATCTGAAGTCCGGGCTGGAATCAGATCCGGAATCAAATCCGGATCAAATCAAATCAAATCCGGATTTGATTCCAACAAAACACCCAGGCGAAATTTATTTTCTTCAAGTTTAGATGACTGTTACTCAGTATCAGGAGCACTTAGAGAGATTATGACTGTTTTGCCAAAACATTCAAAGTGTTTTCTTTTAAATGAGACCAACCCCATGAAGATGCTGCAAAGGGTTGAAGAACAGCTTTTGATTTACTTTGGGTACGTTATTTTTTGGCGTTTTTAGGGAAATTGACCAGAGTGCAAGGAGTTAAATGTGTTGCATGTTTGAAAATGCTTAATGAACCTTATTCTAATGCATGTTAATTATATAAGGACAATTTTATAAAAGTGCATGCTCACTGAAAGTTAGTCATGAATCACTGAAGTTAGCTTAGATTTCATATTAAGTATATAATGAATTTCACAGTTAAAATGTGTATATGCCTTCTTAAACTTATGCCAGTCATCTGACTGATACCAGCAATCCCCAGGTTGTCTCTGTTGGATGATGCCCCTTTCATTCTATTGGTCGGTTACAGACAAAGGACTGCTTTCTTAATGGACCATTGCCCATTCAAATCTCCCACAATGGCTGATAACTGCTTCTTCCTGCTGCCAGTCATATTTTATGATCCAAGGAGCACTCTCTGTTAAATAGGAGAAACGCCCTAGCAGTTCAGTTAAGTTTTTGTTTCAGTTCAGTTCAGTCTTTGTTCAGCCTTTGTTTTAGTCTTTGTTGAGTTTTCTAAAGTTCTTAAAGTTGTCTTTTGTTAAGTCTTTTTCTGTTTTTCTGGCATCTGAAAAGAGATCATCCTTTCTTGTTGAGCTCAAACCTTCTTACTTGGAGTGAAACTCCAAAACCCCCTTTTCCCTCTCCTCAGAAGCCGTGTTTATTCTGCTGAACTTTTTCTATTGATTTTCTTTAACTCACCATTAAAGTGGACTGATAGTGATTTTTGAACTTTTCCCCTCAAACCTGCCTCACTCATGTACCGCGACATCAGGAGAACTAGGATTTCATGGGTGGAACTGTTTACATCCATTTTCCTTCATGCTGTGTGTTTTCTTATTGGCTGGTGGACACCCCAAAGTTGCAGGCCAGGAAAGGATCTGTTGCCCAAGAAAGACGTCACACCTGCCCTGGGGCCAGCCGTCCACTGTCCTGCTGGCTACACTCTATGGTCGCCCCGCTGCTGAGTCTGTAAAAGCTTACTGGAAAGGACTGCGGCAGTCTTTCCTCCTTTTTGTCATCTGCTGGCATTCAAGATCACCGCTGGCCTCTGAAGACACAGCTGTTTGTAAGCCAGAATCCCACTTTCTATCTGCTGGGCTAAATATGATGTCTAATTATAACTGAGTATGACCAATTTTTCATGTTAAAAGTTATTCCATAAACTACAATAGGAGCTATATGCTGAAGGAAAATTAATATTCTCCTTTATGCTCAGGAATCTATTACCAGTTAATATGATATTTGACACTTGTTGATAATTTCACCTACTTACAAATCAATTGAATGCAATGTGATTTAACCTGAGTCTGATTATTAAAACTGTTAACGGTATAGAGAAGTTTCTGCTTGATTTTTTTTTTTTTTTGTATGTGTGCTTTTTTGGGTCACGGCAGACAAATTCATGAATATTGGGACCGGTTAATGAAAGGTTCAAGGATTACTTATTAATAAATTGTCCAAGTTGGACTGGTGCCCCTTTATGATTGTTTCTCTCTTGCTTTGTGAGTGTTTGTGGTGATGAAGTAAACCTCTGTCCCCACACACAACTCTAAATATAAATTAAATAATCCCTGTACCTTATCACACTTAAAATCAATTGTTACTACTCGCTATAGCAGTCACTTCCTGGTGGTTTACTACTGCAGACCAGTGTGCTCCCCAGCAATGAAATAGATGCTAATAATTTCACAGTGCTGCTGCAAAACGAGTCCCAAAAATCTGCCTCTATACCAGCTGGCACCGTCATTGCAGAAATGCATGCTGATGAAACAGTTACTCGCCCACAGCCAAACAGCCATCCCTCCGAGAGCTTAGATCCAAAGCTATTTGATTTTGGAGACTCCCCAGTACCTGAACATTGGAAGAACAGATTACGTCAAAAGTTAGCTGAAAAGAAAAAGGTGTTTTCCTTACATGAGTGGGATGTAGGGTTAGCAGAATGTGGGCAACATCACATAAAGCTAAATGACCCAAAACCATTCCGAGAGATCTCGCAGATTGGCACCTGATGACATAGACAATGTGTGGAACCACATTCAGCAACAGCTTACGGCTGGAATTGTGAAGGAGCCCCACAGTCCATATGCATCTCCTATTGCAGTTGTTCGTAAAAAGGACGGCAGCATCAGGATGTGTGTTGATTATTGAACACTTAACAGTCATACCATTCCGGACAAGTATACAATGCCACACATTGAGAATGCCCTTGATTGTCTCTCAGGCAGTAAGCGGTTTTCAATGCTTGATCTTCGAAGTAGTTATTACCAAATAGCTATGGCTGAGGAAGCTAAAGAGTAAACAGCATTTATCTGCCCCCTTGGTTTTTACCAATTTGAGACAATGTCGCAAGTTATTACTGGAGCACCAGCAACTTTTCAACAGCTTATGGAGAAAGCTGTTGGACATACGCACCTTCTTCAAGTCATTGTCTATCTAGATGACATTACTGTATTTGGAAAACTCTTGAAGAGCATGAACACCGCCTACAAAGAGTTCTCGATAGACTGGAAGAAGTGGGTCTTAAAGTGTCTATCAACAAGTGTCAGTTCTGTCAGCCCACAGTCAAGTATATAGGTCACATTGTGTCAGAGTCAGGAATTGTCACTGATCCAGAAAAAGTCAAAGCTGTGGAAAAAGTGGAAAGAGCCCACAGATCTAAAGTCACTGAAGTCATTCCTTGGATTTTGTGGATATTATAGGAAATTCATTGCTAACTACTCCTCCACTGTGTGTCCACTGACAGAACTCACAAAAGGCTATCCCCCTACTCAGCAGAAATGGAGGTTGCAAATTAAAAGTTCAGTCAAGAGCTACTTCAAAACATCAGAGCTATTTGGAGATCATTGGAATGAGAGCTGTAAAGATGCATTCCATAAAATCATCAACTGTCTCGTAAATGCTCCTGTGTTGGCTTTTGCTGACCCAACAAAACCATACATACTACATGTTGATGTCAGCATGCATGGCTTAGGTGCTATACTAAATCAAGAGTATCCAGAAGGCCTTAGACCTGTTGCCTTTGCGAGTCGAAAGCTTAGCACCTCTGAACAGATATATCTTGTCCATCAGCTAGAATTCCTAGCATTAAAATAGGCTGTGTTGGACAAGTTTCATGACTACCTGTATGGAGCAAAGTTCACAGTAAGAACCAATAACAACCCTTTGACATATGTACTTACCTTCACAAGACTGAATGTTATGGGGCATAGATGACTAACTGCCTTGGCCACCTATGACTTTAACATTCAGTATCGTCCTGGACGTCACAATGTTGATGCAGACCCCCACAGCCAAACCAGGAACGGAGGGTGAGCGCTATCTGTGACCCAAAGCTTGCGCCGTCAACAGAGCGCCCCCTGGCTTCAGCTACGCGGAGTCCGGCACCAGTGGTGAGCCAAACCCCAGCCATCACGTTGGACGAGCCTCCTGCGTAGGTCACTTCACCTGGGGGCATAGATACTGCATCCACCATCAAGCCTGCTGTGGGGGCCAAAATTCAGAGCACCAGCAACAATACATAAAAAAGAATTTTGCATCATATAAAGCAAAAATACCCATACATGTAAACAAAAGCATATAAAACAACATGTGGCCATAATTCAAAAAATTGACTTAACTGAGCAAAACCAGTGTGATTTTTGGATTCAGCACATCAAAATTGTCCTTAATCAGCTAAAAAAAAACTTAGACAATAAATTTGGTGTTGACCAATGTAATACATTTACATGTAACCTGGTATTTTGATTGACAAGTGCTTTGGAATGTAAGTTTTGGAGAACCAATCAGTTTTTGTCCATAAGGTAGATGGGCAGAGCAATTAATAACGGTTACAAGTTTGCGCCTTAAAAGGCTGGAATCTCAGGGAGATGCAGCAGTTGGTCACAGAAGGCTGAAAGTGATTTTGTCTTTCTTTGTCATCGGGATAATGCAGAGTTACAACCTGATTAGAAAGGCTTGATTACTGACAGCCAGGAAGGGAAAATAAAAGAGACCAATCTGGACCCCGACTGGACCGTTTTTTTCAAGAAGACGGACTCCACCGCTTGTCTACGGCCCCTAGATCCCCATCTCATTTTCCCAGCAACAGCTCTGTCATCACCCACTGCTCCTCTCCACATCAGCAGAGAGTCCAGCCGTTTGACTCTCCAATGACGGGCTCCTTCCCCATCAACGACTGTACTCCACCAATGGTCATTCTCAGCATCAACATTTTTCCCAACCAACGGTTACTCCTCAGCTAACATTTCAGGTGATGTTTTTCCCCACCGATCTTTCTTTTTCTAACCTTCAATAAAACTGAGTAGCTACTCCTACATTTCCATTGCAAGACTATCAGGCCTGCAACAGTGGGAGGATTTTTTTAAAATTCATTTTAGTATTTTGAGACTGTTTAGAAAATAGGGCTGATGTGTGTGATTGATGTGTGTTAATGAGTGATTCCAATTTAAGACTGCTGTAAAAATCTTTTAAATGTTGAAATCTCACTAAATCAGTTCAATTGACTTTAAAATTGCTGTTTTTGTGTCTGTTTTAAGTGATTTTGCTTTAAGTCATTCCATATAATTTAGTTCAATTGTGTCTTGCTGTAAATTACGTTTTTATCTTATTGGGAAAATATATACTTCTTCATTGATTTATTTCTCAATAAGTGGAGGCACCGAAAATATTAAAGTCTAAATTTAAAGAACCCAGGGCCCCACCCACAGTATTGCAAATTTAATACTGGTTTATTATCTTTTAATTAAATAGCTACATGGGTTGGGTGCCACACACACACACACACACGCATGCATGTATATATATATATATATATATATATATATATATAATTTGAAAAGGGACCATGCACAATAATAATCATAAATGTTAACATGGAATACAATATATATTATGTATACATTATATACATTATAGAATACATTATACCAAAACCTTATGATATAAACAATATTAACAGTATTCACTTAACAATATAAGCAATATTTACTTAACGCGCTAACTGTGTATGTTGCCAAACTGCGACATAACCCCTAGTGGTCAAGAGTGGTAAAGATTTTTTTCAAGAAAATATTCAGATCAGATGTCAGAACTTTCCAAGGCTATAATTTGAAAGTGGTAAGAGATAATGGCTTACTGTCAATTAGAAAGATGTAGAATATGATCCAAAGTTTCAGATAGGAGTAAATTTACGCATCTAATTTGCAAACAAACAAACAAAGATATTCGTCACTTACCGCTGGCAAGGTGGCATTCTTTTGCAGCATTCTGGTTGTTATTTTGTCCTCTCCCGGTGATTTTAGCTTACTCTCCTACATCCAGAAACTGTTATTGATTGTTTCGCTTTTATTCCCCGGCAATTTATCTTATATGACGACATGCAACCGGTGATTGCTCTACAGTCACATGGCACTCTGGGGGCCGGCAGGTGAAATCAATGAGCTTTGCGCTCCCTGTGTTATAAGAAAATGTAAACAACTACCTTCATAAGTTAAACAATCTCTTTTTTAGAATCATAGTTTCCAAATTCGGGACCAAATGCTCCCTAATTTGCTCCTCCGTCCATGATATCCAGCAATGGTTGGTGGCCATTTTTCTTTCTAATCTCAAAGACGAAGAAAAGACAAAGAAGAAGGATTTCTTCCTCTTTGGTGTATTACGTGACATCCATGAGTCCTCCAACGCATGCCTGCCACCTTGTGAACTGGCATGATCAGTACAAATCCTCAGTCCAGCTGGGGAGTGTTTGGCAGTGTTTATATCAATTGACAGGCGCAGTGCCGTGTTCTGCCACTAGGGGCACACAGAATCACACAGCTCAAGGGTTAACAATATAAACAGTATTTACTGAACAGTCTAAACAATATTTACTTAACAATATAAACAGTATTTACTTAACAATATAAACAATAATAATTTCAAACAACATAAATGAAACAAATTGTCATTAATTCATTTAAAAAAAAATCATTATTTTTCAATTAGTCTTTCACGCAAACTAAAAATCTTTCAGCCCTCAGCTTGGCCTGTTCCTCTCTCCTCTTGTCTGCTTCCCTCTGGTTGGCAGTGTCTTCTTCTTCTTCTTCTTCTTTTAGATTTGATTGGCGGTTGGCAACGAGCTTAAAGGTGCATTACCGCCACGTACTTCACTCTATATCATCACCCTATCACTCTTTTCAGACTATATCACTTTATATATATATTTCAAGAAATCTCTCGGTAGGCAATATCCTCTTTCATTAGGGTAAGGAAAGGGTCCTTCTTCCTCTTTGTCCCTCTTTCTCCTGTTCTTCCTGTCTCTCTCTCAATCTCCCTGTCCTTGTGCCCGTCTTCCTCCTCCTGTCACTTTTGGGCAACAGCAGTACTTGACCCTGGTTTGTCCTCCTGGATTGAAGCAATTAGGCAAGGTGGCGAAACTGATGCTGACTGCCCTAAAGCCTCATCCATGAGGACAAACCAGGGCCAAGTTGCTGCTGTTGGTTTGCCATTCTCTGTCCCCTGTCCTGAAGGTGGACACTTGCATTCCTAATGAGTAAAGACCAAACTTTGCTGATATGTGAATAAACATTATTCCTTACTGTAGGTGTCTGTGTGGATTCCCAGCCATTACATCTGTGACACGACCTAAACAGAGGAACCTTTTTGGAACAGAGTCAACAGCATGCTTATACATGTCTCACCTTGTACTTGGTTTTTGAGTTGTCCCATTTCTTTTTGACTTGGGCAGGGGTCACACAAGCTTCAACCCCCATCTCATCCAAAAGAATCCTGTAAAAGGAAAACAAAACAAAGATCAGTCAATTAATAAACATAAATTATACAGTTATAGCAATTTTCTTACCGATAGCCACTGGAGGCTATGTCCCTTCCCCCTGTGAAGAGGCTTTTATTTTTAATATGGAGGCATATGAAAGCCTCTGTTGTCACAATCTGAGTGCCGGAGGGATCCACAGGGTTCAGTCTTTCTGCCTTTTTTCATATTTGTATTGTGTTGTCATTTTGAGTTGCATTCCTGTCATTTATCCTTGGTTGCTTTGTCACATATCCTGTATTGTATCTCAGTGTGATTTATTTTCCTGTTTACGTTCATTATAGTTAATTACATTTTTGAAGTTACTTGTCTTTATTTTCTGCGTTCTCATTATATTTGTATTCTGTTGTGTTCTCTCTCTCGGGGTTGACAGCTGTCAGTGGCTTTCTGGGGTTTTGCTCTGCGTGGGCGTGGCCCTGTCAGCTGTCAGCTCCGATCGCTCCCTCCTCTCTCAATATTCCTCATTATTATGGTCTAAATTGTATGTTTGTTTTCTCCTGCCCGCTCAGGTGACCCACACCTGCAATCACTTGTTTCATTTGTGTCTAGCC
Source organism: Pholidichthys leucotaenia (assembly GCA_020510985.1). Classification (NCBI taxonomy): domain Eukaryota; kingdom Metazoa; phylum Chordata; class Actinopteri; order Cichliformes; family Pholidichthyidae; genus Pholidichthys; species Pholidichthys leucotaenia. Next base: position 413,755,046 of record CM035838.1, read on the forward strand.
TTATTTAAGGACTGTCATTTTGGTTTTCCATCTTGCCTTGAGAGAGAGCAGTCGCATTTTTCTTCCCTCCTCCCCTGCCTTCCTGATCTATTCCCAGCTTTTGCAATGTTGTGTTTTTGTCTGTGTTTAGTCGCTCTTCTTCTGCTGAATCTTAATCTAAACGGAAATTATGGATTTGGAAGCGGCTTAAATGTGCTATTGTCACTATTTTTTCAACAAGAATTGGGCCAAGGGGGAGCCCAAGAATTGGAACCTACGAGGAGACTCATGGACATTGGAATTCATGTGTCTATGGAAACATTATTGGTTATGATCTCAGGACTTCTATTTTTGGCTGTGGAGTTCCCTGATGCATCAGAAATTGAAGGAAAGTGAGGGAGCTGTTCAAGCGGACCCAGCAAGCTCCTTCATCAAATTCGACCAGTTGGGGAGGGCACGAGTAGCGGCAACGGTGAACTGAATGACAGTGATTCAGTGAAGGAATACATCTGAAGCCCTGTGCTCTCTATGGAAAAACAGTTTAAGCCTGTATATATAATGAAAGCACAGAACTACACGGATGAGGACAAATTCTATTCTCTGAGTGCACTGTGCTGATTTGATTTGATTTGACCTTGTTTGCCCCGTGTTTACATTCCTCCTGACTGAGATAAGTGGAAGGATCGGCTCATGTCTACCCAAACAATCAACAATCAGTTGTTTGTCGTCAGCGGATTGGACCCCCGAGGACAATGCCCATGTGCCTTCTGCAAGCAAGAGAGAGAGAGAGAGAGAGAGAGAGACTCTGGACTCTGGACTTGTTTATAAGTCACATGATTATAACATCTATCCACTGCCAGGAGGCGCCCTCTGCTGCTCACTAACAACTGTTACATTTACTACACAATGCATACAACACTACATGCATACGATATACACACACTGCTCTCCTTCTGCGTGTGATTTGTCAACTAAATGTCTGCTAAATATGCATTGAGGGTTTTTTTGCCTGCAATCAAAATTTTGCTTACTCATTAAGCGTCAATTTGATAAAACATGTTTTTTTCTCTCGCCTATTGTGTCATATCCTCTCTTTTCTTTTTTTTTCCTTTCTTCTTTATGACTGGCGCCTAGCGGCTGCCCCGCCCTTGGATGCGCTCTGCAGAGCGTGCCCAAATGCCAAGTCACGTTTCGTTACCTTGTATTCATACATGTGTAATGACAATAAAGTTGAATCTCATCATCTCATCATCTCATCTCATTTTCATTTCCCGATTGCCGCAGTCTTGTTGAGTTCTCCTCGTCTCCACCAGGGCCCTGCCTCGCTCTGGTGCATTCCCTCGGTAACTTTATTTGTTGTTTGTATTTTATGTTAGAGCACTGTGTGGACTTTATGTTATTTTCAATAAATTTCACAAACTCACAGTTCAGCACGTGGGTCTCGCCTCTCTGCCCCGAAGGGCGATTCATGACAGAAGACTGCGGCCAGTAGAGACCCAGCTGCTGTGAGTTTGTGAGTTCGTGTATTTTTGGGTTTTTTTTGTTTTCACTCACCTGTTTTCTGTGGAGCTCAGCATGGTCCCTGACTATTCTGGGTCTATGGGCGGGCGTACGTACCCGATGAGCCTGGGGTGGGAGCTTTGTATCACAATTATGGAGGTGGATGATCTCATCTCCAATGCGCACAGAGCTCGTACCTCGGAAGACGCTCTTTGGTACCTGGTCCTCGTGGAGGCGGCTGCTCGCCGGTGCCCTCAGCTCGCGCAGCATGCTGAGGGGATAGAAAAGATCACACTGATGGCGGTGCTGCAAAGGGAGAACAGCGGGAGGGTGAGGAACTTCCTGATGAAGCAGAGGTCAGCGCCTACAGGGAGGCGTTGGTACCACCGTCTCCTCACCCACCTCCAGCTTCACCTACAGCACCTGTTCCGTCAGCTCCATGACGTCACCGTCATCCAGCTCCGGACCACCGGAGGAATACTTTCCGCCTCTCTGGCAGCAACTTCCCCTTTGTTGAGGCAGAAGCCTCCCTCAGAAGTGCACTCACCGTGTTTTTATTCTCTGGCTGAATCGTCAGCTTCTTCCCACTCCCAGCTGCTGTTTCCTGCTTCACCTCGACATTCTCTCCCGCTGACGAGAAGTTGACTGTTTCCTTTCCTGCTCCGCCCGTCTCCATGTCCACAGGGGCGGCACCTCCCCGATCCTCTGAGGGGCCCATATCCACCGTAGCCATGGAGAGGGATGACTCTTCACCTGCTGCAGCAGGAAACATCAAGCCCCGGGAAAACAGGTAAGTGTCATTTCATTCTCCCTCATTTTATGATGATATGCCTTGCCTGACTCCCGGTTGTGAGGCCCAGTGTTTGCAGTCTCCTGAGCCCTCACCGCCTGCTGCAGCCATCAATTTCTCACCTGCCCTCTCTGTGTCTCCTCTTACTCTCCCCGGGTGTCCGCTGACTACAGGGTTGAGCCGCCGGACGATGGAGGAGCCTGCGGTCCTGGACAACCTAGTCCAAGACCCGCAGCCACAGTCTGGACGGAGGAAGAATGCATCCCCAGGCCTCAGCTGTGCCAAACCCAGTGCCTACAGGGAATGGACCTCCTGTTGCCACACTGAGCGAGCCACCTGGATCACATTACTGGAGGGTCTCGGGACTGCATAGACCATCATGCCTGCTTCTGGGACCGCCACAGCAGAGTTCAAGCTGGATCTCCAGAGGACCAGACCTGAAACATCATCGCTTGGATCGATGGAGTCCTTGACGGCGATGGAGCTCAAGCTCAGGCAAGTGCTCTCCTTTGTTTTCATTGTCTCAATTTTGGAGAGATCTTGTAGGGCTCTTGGTGGGGAGAGCCAAGTGCAGCCGTTAGCTGCACCTGAGCTCACCTCACTGGGCTCCACTGCCACCGGTGATCCTGACCCTGTGTCTTTGCCTCTCTTGCCAGAGCTTTTCCCCAGGGTCACCGAGGATCATCCAACTTTGCCAGAAGTCTCCATGGGTTCTGACTCGTCACCTGAGATCCCCGTGGGTCCAGCTCCTCCCGCTGAGGTCATCACGGGTGCTCTATCCCAGCCCGGGACCTCCGTGGGTGCTGCTCCCCCTCCTGCTAAGGGTGTTGCGGATGCTCCATCCCAGCCCGGGACCTCCCCGGGTGCTTCTTCCCCATCTGATGAGGTCATCACGTGTGCTCCGTCCCAGTCTGGGACCTCCTTGAGTGCAGCTCCTCAGTCCGGGTCTCCATGGGTGCTGTGTTCCAGTCGGGGACTGTCATGGGTGCTGCAGCCCAGCCTGAAACCAACTTGGGTGCTGCGCTCCAGTGTGGGCCCACCATGGCCATTACGCTCCAGCCCAGGGGCCACCATGGGTGCAGCTTTGGCCCAGTCCAGGTCCATTGCGGGTGCAGTTATGTCCCATTCTGGGACCACCGCAAGTGCAGCTATGTCCCAGTCCAGGACCACCATGGGTGGAGCTATGTCCCAGTCCGGGACCACTGCGGATGCAGCTCCGCTCCAGCCCAGAGCCACCATGGGTGCTTCAATGTCCCAGTCTGTGACCACCGAGGGTGCTACAGGCCAGTCCAAGGGTGTCATGGTCCCCCCTCCTCTTCCTGACACCATCATGGACCCCCCTCCTCTGCCCGATGGTGTCATGGTTCCCCCTCTTCTGCCGGACTCCATCGTGGTTCCCCCTCCTCTGCCTGATGCTGTCGTGGTTCCCCCTCCTCTGCCAGATGCTGTTGTGGTTCCCCCTCCTCTGTCAGGTGCCGTTGTGGTCCCTCCTCCTCTGCCTGACGTCGTCGAGGTTCCCCCTCCCTGGGTCTCGCTTCTCTATCCCCCTCACCTCTGGTTGTCCCAGTTGGGCAGCCACCTCCTGGACCACCCTCT